>OX235279.1:1124759-1217792 GCA_944472155.2 Trichobilharzia szidati
ATCGTCTTTTATAAGGCAACAGTGATTTTTAGTCTTCTAACAACGGCAAGTATTTATAATAATGAACGTAAGTGAACTTAATATAACGGACACATTTAACTATGTCAGATTTGTCTTCTGAAGTTATTTATAACATTTTTCCACCAAGGCACTTCATAATACAGCGATTTCTCATTTTGAACACAAATCATTAGCTGAGACATGATTTTGGGTTTTCGGAATATTCTAAAGAGACACATCGTCGTAGTCTCAGTCGATCGAAAGTAGTGTTACAAATCTAGTGGCCACATCTGCAAATGAACATGAAAACGAATTTCAATTATAATAAAAGCATCTTACTATTTGCTGTCAGTGTGCAGACAAGAAACGTCACAAATTTACCATCGAATAATATTTGACTGTATATTTCTCATTCTCAATAATCAACAAAAATTCATGTTGAGCTTTTCTATCAATATATGGAGTCATCGATGTGTCTTAAAATGGGGAGTGACGAAACACGTACTACTTCATTCACATTACTCAACAAAGGCTCGGCGTCTGTCTGCAGATGATCAGAGTATATCTCGAGGTAGGCACAGAATGTGTCATTTCCATTTATGGGTCTGTTTTCCTGAAGAATACTCCTGACAAACGAATGATTTCTGCTCCTGAAGTTGATAATCTTATCACAGTTCTCTTCCTTCTTTCACAATAACTGCTTCGCCTTCTCCTATAAGGCGTTGTAACATTCTCTCTTTTCACCAAATTTACTTTGGTTATTTATATATGGTTTTTCAACTTTTGTTTTTCTTCAATATTTGCACATATCTTTTCAAGCTATCTATTTGTAATGCATGTTTTGTGTTACTCTATTCAATTTTATAACTGTTTTTCGGGAAATAAAATTGGGTACTCGTGTGGTGTAGTTTTTGTCTTCAATCACGGGATGTTCAGCGATTTGCTGAATGTGAACACTGGCTGTTTCCTTTTTTCAATTTGCATGTTTTGTGCCTACGAATACGTTTATTTGCCTTTCCAAAATAGTACCTCAGAATATTTTTGTCTAAAGTTTTTATTCCTCCTTAGGTTTTCTTTAATACCATTTTTGTATTCGTTTTTGAAAAATCTCAATGTGCATCTTACCTCAGACCCTGTTATAATTTTTTCGAATATAAAAGTTTCTTTCGTTAGGTTATTTGGATAATTATCTTTTTCTGCAAAATTTTTCATAAGTGCGAAATGATACCGAGAGTATGGCAAGTACAAATAATGCTGATTAATACGCTAAAAAAACGTATTTCACTCTCACGGAATCATGAACATCTGGGATTTTCATAGAATCATCTCTGCTCACTACTCTAAACAGCTTAAATTTTTATCTAAATGTATTTGGCTGGTATTCTAAAGAATGCATATCACATATGAATACCGATTCAAAATACGCCTCAAGTTATACTGTTCGCCAAAAGCGTTCACCATGATTACTTATTTTTCTCACAAACACTATTTTAGTCAAAGCTCAATCATCGTTACATGGATAAATTGAAACAACTGCACTTACAGTGCTTCTGTTTTTCCTAAAAATAAGAAAAGAAAAAGATTTATGAAACATTTGCTTCTGAGAAACATGAGTGTACAATTTTAGTGCACTTAATACATTCACATATTTCGGCCTTCTCCTTTGTTAACATTACGACCAGCCATTTTATAGGCTTTCAGAAGCCGCAAAGTGTTTCTCTACTGAAGTATCTTCAAATTGCTAAGTTGAACATCTTCACTTTATTAAATTGGATACTAATTTCGAAAACACGTAGGTATGGCATTTTAAATGTTAATCAAAAGGAACCCGGTGTATTGACGACACTCTGCGATTGCTCTGACATTAATTAACTCACATACATTTACTGAGATGAGGTTTGCCATTTTCATCAGCTCCAATTTATTGAATTCAGTGTACGAGAGGTCTGCAATATCAGCTGTTTACCTCATGTATTCTTAACGTAACTAAAATGGCTGTCGAAATTCATTTTTTTGAATGATGACGACGTTTCGGTATCAAATTGATCCATTTTTTAGATTCAGTTCATTTTTGGACAGTGATATTCTTACCTCAACATCTGTTAGAATCAATGAACATTTTGACTTTACCAATTATATGTACTTATCAGCACATATATGGCTTGAAACTATTTATGAATGTAAAGATTATCACTTGGATAAGTATAAAGGAGCTATCATTTTATTAATAGGATTGTAAGGCTATAAAAACCATGTGTTGCTTATTTCAGAATACGTGTCATTTTATGATCGGATGACAGTAAAGATTTGTCGCTCTTTCAGAAATATCATCTAGGTTTCTAATTTCAATTTTGAATACTTCAGGTCTTACACACTATTGCAAATTTTTTTCAGCGAAATAGATAGTTTTCCGCAGTATACAAGACAGTTCACTATGGACCACCCTCTAATTCACCTACGTGAAATGCCTTCCCTTCCTTCACACTGTTAAGGTGAACACAATCAAATAAACGAACCGCCATTCACTTCACACACAATGACTGTATGAGTTTGATACATGTCGATACGTCATTTCATTCTGTGCTTTGTTCTTCGCTTAGATGCAAGATGAGACTGAAACGAATTGTATGATCACAAAACCATGGGATAATAAAATATTGTAATGCGACTTCGTTGTATATCTTTCGTTAACACTAAGGGGTATATGTGTTTGCACAGTGTATCAATAACACTTTTCCCAATGGAATTCTCCCAAACCAAAATCGATCCAAAGCCAAATAGAAGCTGGAACTATATGGTAGTTTGCTAGGAAATCTAGTGAAAATTCATAAAATCCAAGCTTTAGCAAATCGGGTAGGAGAACTGATAATTGCCTACAACAATGTTTGACGGTTGCGCTATAGAAATGTATTATAAATATTGTGAATCCGTAGAAAAAAGAATTCAAAAGTCATTAAATCGCCTTGTATTCGATTGTTTCTGTGTTCAAACCTATGTGAGTGGATAACACTGAGGAGTCCTGAATTGGGACGAAGCAACTGTTTAATATCCTCTGATTTTATAAGGCTTCTCTCACTGATGTCATCTTTTCTGATGAAGCCAGCAACTATAAAATCCGTGGTACTGTAAAAGACACATTTCACTCCATGGAAAATATTTTCTTATATAAGTTGTGAACGGTTGACAGCATGACCCATACTACTATTAGATGATAATTAACAAATACGAATTAATTAGAATGTCAGTTATCGTCAGATGAAATTTAGCCATGTGTTTAAACTACTGTCAGTACTCTCAAATTTTTTATTCTTGTCTATAAATAAATATGTATAAGTGATATATGGTAGGTTAACTTTTCATTTATGAAACATATTCTCTTACCTTTCCTAAAAGTGAGAGCAGGTCCAATTTATTACGTGTTGAACTTTGTAGGTGTACGTTTTGATCAAAATAACTCATGGATGAGAGGAAAGCTTGGAAAAACAAGTGCGAATTTCCTTAATCGTCACTGAATTTGTATTGGTGAATCACTTCAGTGTACCCACATACTATTGAAACAATCGGTTTGTTTGAGACTTATCGATCACATATACTTAACTTCCATTATTTAACACAACTTGATGGTATGCTAATTTAGCTATTGACTTCAAGACAACATCTTCAGCACTTATCCCACTACTTGTCTCAGAGCGAAACTCACAAGAAAATGTTGACCCCAGCTACAAATCTCCAATATTTTGAAATATTCACACGTCTGTTCAATCTAAAATTCTTCCTGACTTTATCACTTCCTTAACAGCTAATGGAATATTCTCACTTTTGCTTTTTGTTATTCCTCACACACAGTATTAGATTAATAATAAATTTATGTTGCATAAGGATGGATAAATGATAACAGTGTTATTTTCAAATACAAATCTGCAGCTAGAATTCGTTTTCTGTCTCCCAAGACAAGTTTGACTACTTGGTGTTTCTTGATAGCATAACTTTCTTTGAAATCAAAAAGGTTAATTTATGCAATGAAATCGATACTCATTGGATATCTGTCATCAACGTCTGTCGCCAGAATAAATAAATCTTGTGCAATCATAGAAAAAATACACAAACCCAAGATTGCCAGAGCAAACTTACTCAAACTTTTAAAAATATACAGAAATTAAATGAAAAATTATCCACCCTCTCCTTCATTCCGCTCTCATTCTCAATTTTACACAAAATAAATTTACTCAAATTTTATTTTGCCAAGAATTTCCACAAAAGAAATGCGGTATAATTCCACTTTTAAAACCTGGAATCGCCTTGTTACAATGCGCATAAATTTACAGAATACAAATATTTGACTATTAACTTCTACAAAAAATAAGGTGGTTCCGAAATGTTTTCATGAAAGTCTAGGTGATGAAAGAATGATTACGGAAATTTTTATTCACTAAGTTGTTCTACGCATCTAATGAGATACCTAGCTCACTCCTACCATCACTGAAACCAACTACGATAAAGCAGTACAATTTGTGCTAGCACTTTTGCAGTACTACTCTCATCATGTTCACAGAGAATGAACTAGAAAAGCCGTCAAGGCATACAAATTCTATTTCCAAGATGCATTTGATCAAATAAGCCTGAAATAAATAAAATTACTCCGTTAACAGACATCTGTATCACTGAGAAGTACACAACGTCAAATGAGTGGTTTTACTTCCGTCAGAATGAGATGGCACAATATGATAAATTAACCTTGCGAAAATAATTGAGTCCGATACATTCAGTTTACCATCTGAAATATTCTTTTATGAGGCTAACGTAAATATCATTTGAAATGTGAGTCAAACAGTATTCAGTGCATAAACCGAACTGTTCACAGTTTCTTTGACCTAATTTTCAAAATTGCATTTCTGTACGACAGTTATCTGTTTCAGAAAAATTACTAGTAAATACTAAATTATTCCACGAATTTACTGGTTTTGTGTAAACCGCTGACATAGAATACATCGCAGGTTACAGTGAACTCACTTTACTTGTGACTGTTGGAGAATGAAAAAGGTTTCAAATTTACCAAAATATGTTTTACTCGAGGTTCTTTTGTGAGACAGCAAGTTTAAAAATTGATGACATTATTATCATTGTTTCCTTTAATTCTTAAAGAAACATAGAGCTTCAACCGCACCTCTTCATTGCGTTCCGTTCTCTGCTAACGTTTTCACCTGGCTCCACGTCTGCCTACATGCTTTCATCTTTTTGTCGCATCACCTCCTCCATGTTGTCAGCCATGCACTGACGACCAACTCGCCGCTTCTTATTCTGTCGGGTTTCACTCTAGCAGTGACGTGGGGTGTGATGTCACTTGATGACATAGTGCGTAATATTCTCAGGATCTTTTGTCTTACTGCCCAACCTACTCATACACTTATGAAATACTAGCGCGCAATCAAGTGCATAAATAACAAAATCCTTAATCTTAAGAACATTTTTGGTCACATTTAAAAATGTAGTTCTTTTGCTCTTTGATTTTAGCATTATTTAGTGCAGTCAGATGAAACTAACGCCAAGAATATAAGTGAGATAAATATTCTCGTTACTATAACATAGTCCTCATAATGAAACGCTAACTCAGCTGACTTGAACTTCAGAAAGCACGTGTATCACTTTTCTCCTCATAAAATATTTATATCATATCTAGTGGGAATGTGACAGGAATATGACATTTGTGACAATTTAGACAGTTCAACAACTTCCTGAATAACTTATAGACAAAAATAGATAGTGATTTTAGAAATCAGTATAATATGAGTTGTAAGGGGATACCAGGTTTACGGAAACGACAAGTCCTTCATCATTGATATTATGATGGCCATTCGAAGATCAGATGTTTTAAAGTCGGTCGGAAAATGCTACTCATCTTTTACTTTGTTTCCACCTTAGAGTGTCACTATATACATTTGTCTGATGCTATGTTGATATTGTCAAATAATATAAACAGAACGCCAACAGCTTTTGCAAAATCATATATTTGCATCATTCAGTGCACTGCTTTCTCGTCAGCTATATACAGCCTGAAAATACAATTAAGTGCAAGAAAAGGACAATTTTTAAATACTTGCAAATGTTACACGATGTCGGTTTACCGGAGACTCCAATTTAACGAGCAGTGCTCAGTCAATTACACTTCTATAGCTTTTACCCACTGAGTTCAAGTTGCAGGAAAAATAAATATTTGCCTAAACTGGTTGAATAGTCGAGCAATAAAGACAGGAGGTGAGTAAGGTGACTAATAACAGTGTGATGAGTTCAGCTGAAATCACAGGAACAAAAAACTTCTAAAATTACACTGAGTGGAGGAAGAGCTGAAGATTACTCAATCAAAGGAAAGAGATAATAAGAACATCCATCCATAGCTACTTTCTGAACATGCATAGGAATTAAAGGCGTTCGAGAGCTAGTTCTTCGTCTGTAGTCATCTTTACTTCCAGTGATGACTCTATGTTTCTATTCTTTTTCGTTTGTTTACCTAATGTTTCCTGAGGAATTCTATTAAATACAAATAACTGATCAACGGTTATGCAGTGATGGAAATGTTTCTACGAGTCTAAAAGGATATTGGCATTATTAAGATAGAAATGCAGTTAGATGAGGTTAGGTTGACCACATAACTTACAATGACACGTATCTATTCATTAAATAAAAAAATATTTCGAAGTTAAAAGGATACTGGACAGAAATATTGTCTTTGCAGTCGGAAATGATTTAATGCACAACGACTTCATCCTTATTCTTCTCTAAAATTATCACAATTACTATACGCTCTAATCAATGAAGATTTCGATCACCCAGGCAATAATAAACATTTCCGCGTCACTACATATACACTATAAAGACGACCATAGATTTTTCCAAGTAACACTCAATTGTTTGATAAGATGCAGTGATTTCTGATGACAACATAAAAAATGTTGTCCTCTTTTTTTACCAAGGAGACTTCTAACGCATAAATTTGAAACAGACAATAATAATGGATACCTAGTAGAAAATAAGTCAAAAATAACCTACATCGAATAAATTGAAACAAACGAATCAAATAAAATTTATCAGCAAGTTTACGTACACATCACTGGATGACTTTCTCAATAACATGCTCAATTGAGCAGTGAGTAAATGTGGCTCAATTACTTATACTTCATATATTGTGGGGTATTTTCACTCAGCAAGGTGTAACTTCATACGCATATGTACGTCCCAGTTCGCAAATCAAGTACAAAAATAAAAGTTCGAATTTCACTGCAGCTTTATGATTTGCAAAACTGTGAAAAATTTCATAAATTCATTTCTATTTATTGTGGGCAGTGAAACAGTTCGTCAGTATCACGAAGGAAGAACAAGATTGCCTTGAACAAATTAAGTTGAAGGAAGGTAGACATAATGAAAGGCAACCATGGCATATCACGTTTACTGCACAAGCTGCAAGCGTAAATATTTAACAATGATATACGCGTTTCAAATAGATGATGTCCATAACCTTCGTTGTAAGTATTGCACTAAGCCTATCCATAACCCCGACCCAGATCTCAACTTACCCTACACTAAACTTAACCGTAAGCCTGACCTTAGACAAGGGTGGAACTTAAGAAGTAGACTATGAAAAGCATCATTGGTAATGTTGAGAAGTCTGACAGGGTTGGTTCAAGATCATTTGCCTGTGATTTATATTATTTCTTCTTGAAAAAATGCTCATAACACTTAACTGGCTACCAGGTAATATGATACTCACCAATACCTTCAGTGGAAGAGGACATTTTGTTGTCAGCAAGTTGTTTTGTGAAGTGCGAAATCATAAATTGAAGTGGAATAAAATGTGTCATTTTGACTTCTGATGTTTCACAGACTGTTTATAATAAAAACAGATTTTCTGGGCTGAACATGATGTATAATAATATTTCCTAGTACACATTCTGATGCTCTAGACAGCATTTTCTTTCTGTATGAACGTTCGTTCGCATATGATTTTCATATTTGTAACACCTCAAGATTATGCATCATATTCGTATTTCACCTTTCTGTGACAAAATATTTGCTTCTTATACTAATTATCCCACCTAATTATTTAAGATAGCATCATTTTCCGTTGTAATAAATGCTATTGACTGAACGCGCTGAATAGAATATTCGTTAATATAACTTCAGCAGTGAATGAAAATTCGTCAGTTTTAGTGATATTTCACCCTGGTATCTGATGAAACAACTGTTCACTGAAAACATAATACTCCTTAGAAGTGATATGACTGTGTCCAAGGGTGAAGAAGGATATATTTAGGAAATGATAATTCAGAATTCTCATTTCTCCAAACTATTTTTGCTGAAACACTAAAATGCACTCTGCCCCAACACCTACATAAAGTCACTCCAGACAGAAAAATAAGAGAACTATTCACCGTACAGTAGCATTTCTTATTCCAAAAGTTAACCTGTTCTTAGATTATCTCCGTTTGAGAAACACAGTCATTTTAACAGTCATGTAAAATTTCTGCAGGGTGGTGCAAACACTTCAGACAATAATTCAAATTGCCTAGCTTCATTTAGATTGAACTTACGGGTCTCTGCATTTGTAAGATTACACACATATTAATCAACTTTCCATGTTCATTGATAAGTCTGATCATTTACAGATTAAAATGATTAGGAATTATGTATTTACTTTCAGGCGTAAGACATAAATTAAGGACCTGTATATTTACTTCACTAACCCCAGAAAATTTTGAAGGTGTTCTGCTTGAAATCAATCACTGAATACCTTTAGTTATCATGTTCTGGAAACTGTACGTAATCTGTATGGTGTTAACGTGTACACCACAAAATGTCGCTTACGAGCTAACCAACTCACTTAAATTTCTGGAACAATAATACCAGCAGTAAAAAAAGCAGCACATATCGAGTAAAAGTTTGACCCGTTAGGCATTTGCTCGTTATGGCATTCCTAGCCTCATTATATATAAACGAATTCTAAAAGTTTGGTTGGACACTTACGTAGTCCGTCTTATTTTGCAAAAATTATAGTAATAAAGTACGTGAGAAATAGTAAGTATAATAATTCAAATATATCACAAGTTAACATTTTTACCAATCCTTGTCAGCCTCCATGAAGAATTATCTATTCAATAATCTTATATGAATAAATATCAAGGTCAGATGAATGAAGAATGATGAAAACTAAGACTGTTTTCCAGGGAGTCAAATGATGAGCAGTGGATAGAAACGACTTCAAAAAATACCTGAGATCTTCCGTGAAAATATTTAGAAGACAATCCATCGAATGGACAAGTAAGTAAGCAAGTAAAAACGAAGTCATTTGGACACAAAAATGCCAAACTGAACAATATAATCATAAAGGCAACCTGAGATACAGATATGAAACAAGGAAGTGCCGTTTGAGAAAAGAGACACAATGATGACGAGTGATTAATAATCAAAAACCAAATAAAACTTCATATAAACAAAACAAATCAGGAAAATCACACAGAAAAAACACCTACTAGACTCATCTAAAACAATATGGAAATAAATAAACGGAATTCATATAAACAAACAAATGACGAAAAACAATGAACAAAACCCAAAACACCCACAAAAAAACTACATAAATAAAAGCAAATAGAGAGGAGAAGAATAACACAAAAGTGAAATAGTGGACAACTAACAAGAAAAAGCAGAGAAATAGAAGCAGAGGTTTCAAATAGTATTTCAAAAACTCCATGTCCTCAGTTAAACAAAAAGAAACCTAAATCAGAAATACCACAAAAAATCCCATATTCACAGACCAAGTGCAAGTGGTACACGGAAAAATACATTAGGATTGATTTCAGCCTAATTCCATTGTCCAGCACACAGTGAGCAAATTCAAAACAATAATATTCTGATGGAATCAACATCGAGTGAAATGCCAATTTCATCTACAAAATATCCCAAGATAACAACAACATAAATGAAGTACGTCGTAGGGTAGAACTCCGTGAGTCAGCAGTTTCGAACAGTTTGTTTGTGACTTCAGTTGTGGTTGTCAAGAGAAGTGAGGCACTGCACACCGAGGATCAGCAAATGGACATCCACATAATTCTCACCAGTCACATATGGAAAAAGATAGGTAGTTGGGTGTCAGTCTATGGACCTCCACTTGCTTCGATGAAGGGCTATAAGAGTATCAAGGCACCCGCAAGCTATAATTCATTCTCCTACGGAGCCATGTCTGAATGCGTGCCAACATTTGCATGACGAATACACATTACAGTCCATTCCGGTACTCACTTCATTTGTTCAAAGAGGGCCAGACTGTGACCATATGAGGTGTGAATGCTTCAGCCAATCTCAGAATAGTGGTTTTCTGTCTGATGCTCAATGCACGACCAATGTGGGGTGACGGGATGATATCATTCCATCTGAAATGCTGTCAAGTTTAGCTTAAGAGGAGGACACCCGGATAATCTGGGCAAGTGAACAGTAAACATACTTCAGAATCCACTGAAATCATTCACACTAAGTCACAGTGCATGTGTTCATTGACCCACTCACTCCATAGGAAAGTTGACATGCATTTATGCATGCGATTATGTATGTACAATAGGTGAGTTTATGTCTCCTGATTCCCTTGAGGGAGTGAATTCGAATTGAACAGTTCGCTGAATGGATCAGTACACTAGTGAATGAATCATTATTGGTGTTGAGAATATGTGTATCTGAAAATAACGACATTCCTGGAAAGAGCTTCAGCGAAGCGCAACACGAAAGTCTCAAAAATAAGAAGTTGTCAATCACATTCATCAACCTGAAACCAATCTGGAAATCTTCGTCACTCAGCAACACTCAACAACAAATTTCGGATTTTCAATACAAACGTGAAGTCAATTTTGCTTTACGGATCAGAAACTTGGCGAGTCACCAAGAATATTTTCAACAGGTTGCAGACCTTTATCAACAACTTTCTTCGCTCCATACTGAAGATTAGATGGCCAGAAAGAATAACAAACAAGAAGCTATGGGAACAAACGAAACAGGAACCAATCGCCCAACAAATATGCAGGAGGAAGTGGAGATGGATTGGACACTCGCTGAGGAGGCCGTTGGGTGACATCGCGCGTCAGGCGATCGCTCGAGTGAAACCCGAAAGGGAAGCGGCGAGTGGGACGTCCAAGGGTGACATGGAGGAGATCGTGTGAAGAGGAGATGAAACAGTATGTAATAACATGGACGCAAGTGAAAAGTACAGCACAAGACAGAAGCAAGTGGAGACGTGCAGTTGAAGCCCTATGTTTCACTAGGAATCCAAGGGAACAAAAATAATATAATAATACTACCACAATGCTCCAGTTTTACACATATATAAATTGGACCGACAGAGACAAGGTATGACATCTGTTTAACTGTGCATATCCCAAGTAATTTATGCCTAAAGAGGAGGCGATATTCGTAAATCGCAATTATCGGAAACCTTGTGAATACAGGTCATCTCGTCAAGATCTCCGATCGCTTCAGAAAACATTGAACATACAAAGTATACCGAATACGGAGAGTGTAATTATTATCTCTCATCCCTGATAATTGCATTTTGAGAACACAGATCAGTCACCATAATTTGTGGTCTCAGAGGATTGATCCAGTTTTTAATCTAAAAAACTGCGAACTCCTCGATTTACAATGTCAACTATGAAGCTAACACGCTTAGTTGTAGTTTTCTGTATTCTGTCTTCTCTTCCTGTTATTTTCCCATTTTTGAAGGAATAACAGATGATTTCATCTCAGAGGAAAATTTATTAAACTTATAATTCTGATGTGCGAATTATATAATGTGTCCTTTAATACCATTTAAACAAGTTAATATGTCATCGCCACTTCTTTGAATTTTGTAATTTCAGGTAGTTCGCAGCCGTTGAAAACCGGTGAAACAGAATGAGAAAATGTTGTGATCGAAATATGCTTTCGCATGTATTACCCAGAATAATCCAGTGAACCAAATATATCAATCTTTGTTAACATTTCACAGAACCAGATTGTCGGTGATCATTCCAGCAATCACTGCAATCAATGAGAAAGTTATGCTGCAAATGCAGTGGAAGTTTACACTTCACAATTCAATTCAATAAATGCGAGAGGTTCTGGAAGAAAATATACATCTCTCAACTTCCATGGATTTCTGTCGGTGATTCCATATGGAGAAGCGGTGAATGTATAGACAAAGAATTCATTGTAAATGAATGAGTATCGATTTCTCACTGGAAGGTTTGCAAATCACATGCAACTTCGTGACAGCCCGTTTTCGTGCTAACAATAGTCGTGCGTATAGACTGTTGATTTAGAGACGGGCGTCTGAAATTACCTGTATTGTTGCTGTCTATATGTCTGCATTTTGAGCCTATCGGTTTGATCCACGTTGGAATTTGCGCAAAACACAATTGAGTCGTATGAATGTATGCAGAGTGGAACGACGGAAATAACAAGATGTTCAGCTTATCTAAGAATACGCCCATCACTATAGATGAATCACCTAATTGGGTGTGTTTCCGTATATCATCTCTAATTAGGTCTGTTGATGAAGTGACTATAGCCTTCGAGGATTCATTGAAAGTATAAATGTTTATGAGCAGGCCTTTATGTTGATGAAATATGTAAATATACCTACCTAGAGTTACAATTTCTCAAGTATGGGTGTGATCAGAAAAACCTTTTGATATGTTGATACTTCAAACATAATGAAGTATAATTATATTTTAATAGTTTACACACAATGATAAGTTTTGTTATTGGTTATATTTCGAGCAAAATTACTGCCCGTGTTCACACCACTGTTGGAATTGTTTGATCAAGAATCAAACAATTCCAACAGTGGTGTGAACACGGGCAGTAATTTTGCTCGAAATATAACCAATAACAAAACTTATCATTGTGTGTAAACTATTAAAATATAATTATACTTTATTTGATCTAATCCACAATGCTCAAACTTTTTACTGATATTAATCAAACATAATGGTTTTCATCGATTTTCAACATAACGTAACGATGGGAAACAAAAGAACTGATTGCACTGAAGGATGGTCTTACTTTTCCCTGAATTAAATTATAATATTTTGAGAATTTGAATGATTATTCTGAATATATCGTTGAGAAATCGAAAGCATCTGTGTCTAATTACCTCAAAGAAACCGTCATAGATATCAGCGGAATTCATTAATAACCTTTGGGTTGCGAAGTGATTTATTTGGTTCATACATCAATCTTTCTGTAAGCATATAAAACGGATATGTTATTGACACAACATATGACGGCGATCAGATTTTGCACTATACCATGACATTCAATATAAAAGCGCGGATTGAAATATATGAGGTTATGCAAATGCTATATGGCATTTACAAAGAGATCCAAGTATGAAATTTAACAATTCGGGAAGTGAATTTCCTCAATTCCATGGCCAAAAATGTTAAAATAAGTATTAAAACAAACGCAAGGGGATAACGTAAAAGATAATATGACCCAAAAATTAAATGTAAAAAGCAGAACTAACAGTATAGCTCTAGAGCATAACAAGGAAATGAAAACAAAATGAAAATGGTGCGGCGAAAAAAATAATAATCATAACAACAATCAACATCGAGTGAAATGCCAACTTCATCTACAAAATATCCCAAGATAACAACAACATAAATGAAGTACGTCGTAGGGTAGAACTCCGTGAGTCAGCAGTTTCGAACAGTTTGTTTGTGACTTCAGTTGTGGTTGTCAAGAGAAGTGAGGCACTGCACACCGAGGATCAGCAAATGGACATCCACATAATTCTCACCAGTCACATATGGAAAAAGATAGATATATGGGTGTCAGTCTATGGACCTCCACTTGCTTCGATGAAGGGCTATAAGAGTATCAAGGCACCTGCAAGCTATGATTCATTCTCCTACGGAGCCATGTCTGAATGCGTGCCAACATTTGCATGACGACTACACATTACAGTCCATTCCGGTACTCACTTCATTTGTTCAAAGAGGGCCAGACTGTGACCATATGAGGTGTGAATGCTTCAGCCAATCTCAGAATAGTGGTTTTCTGTCTGATGCTCAATGCACGACCAATGTGGGGTGACAGGATGACATCATTTCATCTGAAATGCTGTCAAGTTTAGCTTAAGAGGAGGACGACCGGATAATCTAGGCAAGTGAACAGTAAACATACTTCAGAATCCACTGAAATCATTCACACCAAGTCACAGTGCATGTGTTCATTGACCCACTCACTCCATAGGAAAGTTGACATGCATTTATGCATGCAATTATGTATGTACAATAGGTGAGTTTATGTCTCCTGATTCCCTTGAGGGAGTGAATTCGAATTGAACAGTTCGCTGAATGGATCAGTACACTAGTGAATGAATCATTATTGGTGTTGGGAATATGTGTATCTGAAAATAATGACATTCCTGGAAAGAGCATGAAGTAAGTGGCAGGAAGACAGCTTCAGCGAAGCGCAGCACGAAAGTCTCAAATATAAGAAGTTGTCAATCATTGCTCTATGCAACACTAACGAGTCGGTCGTCATTCTTCTCCTCAATATATTTTCAGATGGATCTACAGACAATGAAATTATTACTCGGATGCAACGAGAGACAATAATAATTTACGTGGGCAGTTATTTATGCACTTGTTTATTCGCATGTGTCTATAACTTCGATTAATCTAGAGATGAGTGAATGTGATGAGAAGTACACAGGTGTGTTTTTGCAGTGTGGAAAATGGGCACATGCACAATTATGTGCTTGACAATTTCTCGCATAAATTTTCAGAACATATAAGATGCACATACCTTTTTCTGTAATGCACAAATTATCAGGACGATTTTTTTTTTAATATAACATTGTAATACAGATATCACGATGAACGAATTCAGAAATATTCCGACACCCCAAATCACTGAAACCAATGAAATATCACATTCAGAGTGCAGACAAGACTGTTGATAATATCATCAGTCATATTGGCGGTCAGCCAGCATCTCTTACAATCAGGGAGTCGACAGGTATTCGATAAACTGCTGGATGTTGACGAATAAAGCTTGACCAAATGACAACCATAAACCACTGAACACACAACCATAGACAACATGGTTTGATTCCTTACAGGTCATCATACAGCGGAGTGAACATCTCACGGACGCAGCAATTTAGGCGACTAGCCACTGCAGAAGCTGTAAACGATGCTCATTGAATCAAATATTCGAAGTGAATTCAAAAGAAGTCTTCTAGACGCATGGAGATGATTTCTTCGTGGAATTCGTCGTGGCGCGAATTCACGACTCGATCAGTTATCGGACGAGAACACGAATGCAATGCTCTCTGACGAAGAGAACACAGGATTCTGGCACAACGCGTGTGAACATCAAGGACAGTCGGATTCACAATATAGCAAAATGATGAATCGTACCATACGATTACACTCAATGCTTTCTGAGTTAGAATAAATTACTTCAATTTTACACTTGCCCAGCTTTTCACAGAATGACAACAGCGGTTACCGTGTGTGACTCTTTTCATATTATGAATTTTGACCGACAAGTAACACCTGAATTTTCTGCAGAAGTTTTGCTTTTTGGTGAATTCAATGTGTTTTCATATCATTCATGTACACCATGTTCCATGAACACTATGCTTGACAGAGATTACGCGTGAGCTGCTTCTTTGCACAACAGTCATACAAGTCACACATAGCAAATACGTTTACTGGCTGTTTGATGTGTTTACGATTCATTCTTCAAGTCTACAAATTCCGGTCGCTGACGTGTCGGTTGTTAGTGAATATGCATTTCTTGTGTTGATACATTTGTACTAGAATCCTGGAGCAAGTCAATTGGACCGATTCCATATCAGTTTGTTTATTAGATGTATCACACAGTGGAACAGTATTATTTACTGGATGACGTTTCGAACAAAATTTATTGTTCATAATCATATCAATTATGACTATAATTATATCAATTGCTATTATATTTATTATATAATCATATGACTGATATTATTATGAACAATAAATTTTGTTCGAAACGTCATCCAGTAAATAATACTGTTTCAATGTGTGATACATCTAATAAACAAACTAATATTATGGAATTACCTAATACCACAGTGCTCAAGTTTTACACATATATAAATTGGACCGACAGAGACAAGGGCTGACATCTGTTTAACTGTGCATATCCCAAGTAATTTATGCCTGAATCGGAGGAGATATTCGTAAATTGCAATCATCGGACACAGGTCATCTCGTCAAGATCTCCGATCGCTTCAGAAAATATTGAACATACAAAGTACACCGAATACGGAGAGTGTAATTATTATCTCTCATCCCTGGTAATTGCATTTTGAGAACACAGATCAGTCACCATAATTTGTGATCTCAGAGGATTGATCAAGTTTTTAATCTAAACAACTGCGAACTCCTCGATTTACAATGTCAACTATGAAGCTAACACGCTTAGTTGTAGTTTTCTGTATTCTGTCTTCTCTTCCTGTTATTTTCCCTTTTTGAAGGAATAACAGATGATTCCATCTCAGAGGAAAATTTATTAAACTTATAATTCTGATGTGCGAATTATATAATGTGTCCTTTACTACCTTTTAAACAAGTTAATATGTCATCGCCACTTCTTTTAATTTTGTAATTTCAGGTAGTTCGCAGCCGTTGAAAATCGGTGAAATAGAACGAGAAAATGTTGTGATCGAAATATGTTTTCTCATGTATTACCCAAAATAATCCAGTGAGCCAATTATATTAATCTGTTTTAACATTTCACAAAACCAGATTGTCGATGATCATTCCAACAATCACTGCAATCAATAAGAAAGTTATGCTGCAAATCCAGTGGAAGTTTACACTTCACAACTCAATTCAATTCAGTGCGAGAGGTTCTGGAAGAAAATATACATCTCTCAACGTCCATGGATTTCTGTCGGTGTTTCAATATGGAGAATCGGTGAATGTATGGAGAAGGAATTTTTCGCACATGAATGAGTATCGATTTCTCACTGGAATGTTTGCAAATCTCATGCTACTACGTGACAGTCCGTTTTCGTCTGAAATTACCTGTATTGTTGCTGTCTATATGTCTGCATTTTGAGCCTATCGGTTTGATCCACTTTGGAATTTGCGCAAAACACAATTGAGTCGTATGAATGTATGCAGAGTGGAACGACGGAACT
This sequence comes from Trichobilharzia szidati, assembly GCA_944472155.2. Lineage (NCBI taxonomy): Eukaryota > Metazoa > Platyhelminthes > Trematoda > Strigeidida > Schistosomatidae > Trichobilharzia > Trichobilharzia szidati. The sequence continues at coordinate 1,141,981 of OX235279.1, forward strand.
AACAAGATGTTCAGCTTATCTAAGAATACGTCCATCACTCGAGATGAATCACCTAATTGGGAGTGTTTCCGTATATCATCTCTAATTAGGTCTGTTGATGAAATGACTATTGCCATCGAGGATTTATGGGAAAACATATGTCTCTGAAGTTGCTATGTATCATCATTTTTTTTCCGAGATGCTTGTCTGTTTATTTTAATTTTGTGATATTAATGTGTTTAAATTATTCTGGATTTGTTTTAATCGTTTTTATTTAGGTTCTCATTTTGAAATATTTTGAAACATAGGATATTTCGAATTAAAATGAATTTTTGCCGTATTTATCACTTACGTTTCTCTAATATTATAAATAGTTTATTTTCTCAATTAAATTTTTTAAAGAAAATTATTTTATTGTTCACAGATATTTGCCACTCATAACAATTTTTAAAATGTTCGGTTGCAGTCTTAACTAAACTTAACAATTTCTGCAATAAACGACTTCTCATTTGTCACCGTAAACGTGAAGATAAACAATGAAATAAGTAAAGCCGCCGGTTCTTATTGGCAACGGGTTTGATTTAAGTCAAAAATCTGTGTTATAGGATATGAAAGCATGTATACGGATTTTAAAATGTGTGCATTACAGGCACGTGAAACGATCGTGGAAGGAAGCAGTTCCTTTAACTGTCTGACAGTCACTTTATCCATTGAAGCTACATTAATGGACTGCGAAAGTGTAAATTGAATATAAAAAATAATTCTAAATACGTAAGCATATTTAAAAAATCATTTTTAAAAAGCACACCTTTCAACTCTGCACAAAAACAAAAAATATATATTTATACGTATATAAACATTCACTAAATAAACTGGTGAAATCTGGAAAATGACAGCCGATATATACAGCAATGACAGAAAAAGGCAACTAAAGGAAATTAAAAACCCTATTCGGAATGAGTAAGAAAATAAACAACACAAAAATGACCTTCATGTGTAAACCATTAGATCAATATCCAACACAACAATGGAAATTGAAACGAAAAAAAAACCAGAAATCCAACAGGAAATATCACAAAAAATTAAAAGTCATAAATAAACATATCAGATAGTCAAAAAAGAAAGCTTGGGATAATCCCGAAAAACTGATGAGCAGTACATGGCAAAAGAACATCAAACTGAATTCAGTCGACATCAACACCTAATCTATTGGCAAGAACACAGTGAACAATTTCAAAAGAAGGCTATTCTGATGGAATATACATCCAGTGAAATGCCAACTTCATCTACAAAATATCCCAAGAGAATAGCAACATAAATGAAGTACGTCGTAGGGTAGAACTCCGTGAGTCAGCAGTTTCGAACAGTTTGTTTGTGACTTCAGTTGTGGTTGTCAAGAGAAGTGAGGCACTGCACACCGGGGATCAGCAAATGGACATCCACATAATTCTCACCAGTCACATATGGAAAAAGATAGATATATGGGTGTCAGTCTATGAACCACGACTTGCTTCGATGAAGGGCTATAAGAGCATCAAGGCACCTGCAAGCTATAATTCATTCTCCTACGGAGCCATGTCTGAATTCGTGCCAACATCTGCATGACGACTACACATTACAGTCCATTCCGGTACTCACTGCATTTGTACAAAGAGGGCGAGACTGTGACCATGTGAGGTGTGAATGCTTCAGTCAATCTCAGGATAGTGGTTTTCTGTGTGATGCTCAATGCACGACCAATGTGGGGTGACGGGATGACATCATTTCATCTGAAATACTGTCAAGTTGAGCTCAAGAGGAAGACGACCGGATAATCTAGGCAAGTGAACAGTAAACATACTTCACAATCCACTGCAATCATTCACACTAAGTCACAGTGCATGTGTTCATTGACCCACTCACTCCATAGGAAAGTTGACATGCATTTATGTATGCGATTATGTATGTACAATAGGTGAGTTTATGCTTCCTGATTCCCTTGAGGGAGTGAATTCGAATTGAACAGTTCGCTGAATGGATCAGTACACTAGTGAATGAATCATAATTGGTGTTGGGAAAATGTGTATCTGAAAATAATGACATTCCTGGAAAGAGCATGAAGTAAGTGGCAGGAACACAGCTTCAGCGAAGCCCAAAACGAAAGTCTCAGATATAAGAAGTTGTCAATCATTGCTCTATGCAACACTAACGAGTCGGTCGTCATTCTTCTCCTCAATATATTTTCAGATGGATCTACAGACAATGAAATTATTACTCGGATGCAACGAGAGACAATAATAATTTAAGTGGGCAGTTATTTATGCATTCATGAATTCTGTGTCTGTAACTTCGATCAATCTAGAGACGATTGAATGTGATGAGAGCAAAACAGGTGTGTCTTTTGCACTTTAGAAAATAGGCACATGCGTTATTTCTGCCTGAGAATTTCACGCTGAAACTTTCAGGATATATAAGAGGCACATACCTTTTTCTGCAATTCGGAAAATGTTAGGAAGATATGATCATTATTACATTGTAATACAGATATCACGCTGAGCGAATTCAGAAATATTCCGATACCCCACATCATTGAAACAACGAAATATCACATTCAGATTGCAGACACGACTGCTGATATATTTATCAGTCATAGTGGCAGTCAGCAAGCATCTCTAACAATCAGTGAGTCGACAGGTAGTCGGTAAACTGCTGCAAGTTGACGAATAATGCTTGAACGAATGAGAACCATAAAACACTGAATACACAACCACAGACGACATGGTTTGATTCCTTACAGGTTTTCATACAGGAGAGTGAACATCTCACGGACGACTAGCCACTGCAGAAGCTGAAAACTATGCTCATCGATCCACACACTCGAAGTAAATAAACAGGAAGTCTTCTAGACTCAATGAGACGATTTCTTCGTGAAATTCGTCGTGGCGAGAATTCACGACTCACTCTGACAAATGTGTACTCTAATTATCATTCACTTATCGAACGAGAACACGATTGCAATGCTCTCTGATGAAGAAAACACAGGATTCTGACACATTGCGTGTGAACATCAAGGACAGCCGGAATCACAATATAACAACTAACCGAATAGTTCTGAGTAATTCCACTGACACCTAACTCAGTTAACTGCAATTTATTTCTGATTTGGTTTTGTTGGTCATTCTGGAAACGACAAATGCTGTGAATCTACGTGAACGTAGATGAAGTAATGAATTGGGTGGCGATCACCTGCTGAAAATTTCCACCAAGTGAAACTTCTGACATTTATTTAATGAAAGTGATACAATATGGCTGAATGCGATTCCAACAATCACTGTAATCAATGAGAAAGTTTTGCTGCAAATGCAGTGGAAGTTTACACTTCACAACTCAATTCAATTAAGATGCGAGAGGTTCTGGAAGAAAATATACATCTCTCAACTTCCATGGATTTCTGTCGGTGATTCCATATGGAGAAGCGGTGAATGTATAGACAAAGAATTCATTGTAAATGAATGAGTATCGATTTGTCACTGGGAGTTGTGGAGATACTATCCAACTTCTTGACGGTCCTTTTTCGTCCTAAGAACATTCTTGCGTATAGACTGTTGAGTTCGTGACGGGCGTCTGAAATTACTTTTTTTTAAATATCTGTATTTGTAATCACAGCTTAACGGATTTTTCAAACGTGTCGATTTACGTCGAATGCTCCACGTTTGTAGGTGGTAAATTTTTAGTTTCCTGATTTTTGTTGTTTGAATAATTTGGTTTTCCATTTTCTGTTGTTATTTCTATTGTGAGTGGTTATCATTTTTCCTCCTTTGTGTGCGTTTATCGATAGTTTTAGGATTATCGTCAATTATTGAATTAAGATTTTATTTTTCTTACTGGAAATTTATATTTCTGGATATTTATGTATATATCAGAATCTATCCTGCTCAATTTAAAAGTACATGCTAATCTATATATGTGCAGATATATACTTCTATTTGTTATGCCATCGAGTTTTTCAATTTTCACCTATTTGATTGTGAAATTTATTCGGATTATTTGACTTACTCAATACTAATATATAAATGTATTTTGAAATTGTATTTGTAGTTACACAGGTCTGTTTGCAAACATACATATATATATGGATTTGTTTAAAAGAAGGTATTTGAAAAATAGCAGGCGAATATTGATTTTAATCGAAGAATTCTATACAAGCAGTGCTTGCTTCCATCGTTCGATTCGCTGTACAGAATACCGTAACAAATGCATATTTGATTGACTCATTTTATGTCAGCGATACAAATTCTCCCTATTCTAGGTCAGTGGGTAATAACAGTTCAAAGGAAGTTGTTTCATTTTAGTAATTCGACTATGATATATGTTCAAGAAAGAGGGCTATGATACTGATAACCTACTAATCACACTGTTCACTTCCTATTTCTTCATGACGCTGGCTTGAATATGATAAATCCAGCTAGAATATAACTGCACGAATTGAAATTATTGTGATTAGTTAACAAACGAAAACTTCTCATTCCTTACATTCTAATCCTGAAAACCAATGATAAATTACGTTTGATTTAACCAATAGTAATGCATGCATAAAAATAGAGCTATAAGAATAGTACATTGAGATAGACAGATGAAAAATGAGTACATAAATAACTAACAATTAACGAAAAAATTATATGAATAAGCAGAAGACAGGAAAAAACACGAAACCAGCACACATAGTAAAAGCGTAACCAAAAAAATCACAAAAAATGGATGAAATAACAGAACTTAAAGAAACATTTCAATGAACAATACGAAGAGATAACAAACATACTTCAAAATCCACTGAAATCATTCACACTGAGCCACAGTGCATGTGTTCATTGAAGCACTCACTCCATAGGAAAGTTGACATGCATTTATGCATGTACAATAGGTGAGTTTATGTCTCCTGATTCCCTTGAGGGAGTGAATTCGAATTGAACAGTTCGCTGAATGGATCAGTACACTAGTGAATGAATCATAATTGGTGTTGGGAATATGTGTATGTGAAAATAACGACATTCCTGGAAAGAGCATGAAGTAAGTGGCAGGAACACAGCTTCAGCGAAGCGCAACACGATACGCTCGAGTATAGGAAGTTGTGATTCATTGCTCTATGCAACACTAACTAGTCAGTCGTCATTCTTCTCCTCAATATATTTTCAGATGGATCTACAGACAATGAAATTATTCCTCGGATGCAACGAGAGACAATAATAATTTAAGTGGGCAGTTATTTATGCATTCATGAATTCTGTGTCTGTAACTTCGATTAATCTAGAGACGATTGAATGTGATGAGAGCAAAACAGGTGTGTCTTTTGCACTTTAGAAAATAGGCACATGCGTTATTTCTGCCCGAGAATTTTACGCTGAAACTTTCAGGATATATAAGAGGCACATACCTTTTTCTGCAATGCAGAAATTGTTAGGAAGATATGTTAAATATTACATTGTAATAGAGATATCACGTATAATGAGTTCTGATATATTCCGATACCTGATAACACTGAAACCAATGAAATATCACATTCAGATTGCAGACACGACTGCTGATATATTTATCAGTCACAGTGGCTGTTAGCTAGCATCTCTAACAATCAGTGAGTCGACAGGTAGTCGGTAAACTGCTGGATGTTAACGAATAATGCTTGACCGAGTGAGAACCATAAACCACTGAACACACAACCACAGACAACATGGTTTGATTCCTTACTGGTCTGCATACAGGAGAGTGAACATCTCACGGACGCAGGAATTTAGGCGACTAGCCACTGCAGATACTGAAAACGATGCTCATCGAATCACATACTCGAGGCAAATACAAAAGAAGTCTTCAAGACGCATGGAGACGATTTCTTCGTGGAATTCGTCGTGGCGAGAATTCACGACTCAATCTGACGAATGGGTACTCTAATTGTCATTCAGTTATCGAACGAGAACACGATTGCAATGCTCTCTGACGAAGAAAACACAGGATTCTGACACAACGCGTGTGAACATCAAGGACAGCCGGATTCACAATATAGGAAAATGATGCACTTTACCATACGATATCACTGAATGAATTCTGAGTTACATTAAGTAACCTCAATTTATCACTTGCTCGGCTTTTCACAGATAGGCAGGATGCACCTGATTTTCCTGAAGAACTTTAGTTGTTTGTTGAATTCGATGTGTTTTCACATCATTCATGTACACTGTTTTCAATGAGGACTATGCATCTCACGCGTAATCTCGCATATGTTTAGTGATATGATAATTTTTAAATCTAATCAGCTACATATTTTGATGAATTTCATGCAATTTTCGTGACCGCTAGTCAAAATTGAACTTTTTATAACAAATATTTGTCTCGATTTACTCCGTTTGCATGTATTTAAGGATTATTTGGTGGTATTTTGAAGGAAGTTAGTGTTTTTATTCATGTGTGGATTCATTATTTTCAGGAACTCTACTCAGGGTTTTTTAAAATTCTGGATATTCTTCTTTTGTATAACTGTCACTGTTTGCATTTTTAGTGGTTTTTTCTTTATGATTTTATCATTTACTTTGAATTCAGCAATAGAATTATGTTTTTAATATGCGTTAATTTTCAATTTGAAATCGCTCACCTTTATCTGATATTCAGTTTGAATTTTGTGCAATAATGAAATATTCGTGTTAGTGCATTATATACTCTAGTGAAAATTTGTTATTATACCCGAAAAATGATATCCGTTATTAATAATTGAATTATAAGTTTCTCAAGCTAATGCATATATATGCCTGTTAGATTACCAGTGACCAGGTATTCTGCTATTATGTATGTATGGGCTACCTCGTGACAGCAAGACAAAAAAGCCCAACACACAACAAGTATACCACATCACACCAGTACGCTCTCCTCGGAGTGTGGAATCTTCCTCAGTATTTCTACGAAGGCCCAGTTTGTCTCACTATGGTGCCTTTACATTATTTGTTGTGAAGTGGAGGTATAAGCTGCATTGCTACTCAGTGGAAGTGACAGCTCACATATCACTCACTGTTTTGTGGTCGCTACCTGAAAACTTGGAACCCACTAATGCTGAGAGGGGACTTATATCGTGATAGAATATTAAGTCCGGTACATTGTAACCTCTTGTAGGGTTAGTGACAGTTTGTTTCCAGCCGAAAATGTTCAGTTTATCGAAGAGCTTGCCATATTTATATATGAGCCTGTTAATAAGCCTCAATTGATTTCGAATAGATTGAAGTCTCCACACATGATCTTATGCTCATATGGGAGAGTGGATACCTGCTTGCTTCAGTGCACTAATAAGTTGAGTCTTGTAACCACTAAAGTTGCCAGGTACTCTGTAGATACATCATATTAGAAGTGTAGGACTTTTGAAGTATACGTTGACGCATAGAGTGTCGTGAATATCATTGAGTTCCCTATTTCCTAGCTGCAGAACACTGAGTGTGTTCAGGAAGTACATTAAACAGCCTCCTCTCTTACCACTGTTCCTGTCATATCGAAAGTGTGAGTAACCACCGATGCCTGTCTCTTCGTTTGGTATATTGAAGTGACAACAGGATTCAGTACTAATAACTATCGCTTGATCCTCTTGGTGAGTGAATTGTATTACTTGATTCAGAATAGGATGAGGTTGTTCTAGGATTAGGCAGGTTGGAGACATAGGTAGGAGTTTTTAGTTTGCCTATGTTTATAAAAGCATTGGATGTGATTGATAATTGCGCATGCGCTAGACTGTTTCTGTTTCCTGCCCGATGAAGAACCGGCATCAGTGATACGGGCTGAGGAGAGTTAACATCCACAGTAGTTGTTCGGTCAGTGGAGACAGGGATATTGAGGATAAGAAATTCTTGGAACCTTGTGATGCCCGTCAGTTATTACACTGCTTCATGCATGGAGACACTGTATATGTCCTTACATGGGTCTTACATGGCTAAAGTGTAGCCACTGAGATGCTTTCATGAGCTAGAATACGCGCATATTTCTACTGCTTCTATGTGTGCCTCTGATACTTTGTTTCAACTTTATGTTTATATATAATTGTTCATCGGCAATAAGTAGTCAAACAGCTGAGAAATAATATTCATATCATATACTTTACTAATAATAGTAATAATAATAATAAATTCTCACTTTATGTACAAGATGTACGCCTATTTACACGTATCATTAATATGATAAGCATATTTACAATTTTTCACTTATCAAGGATATTTATACAAGGAAAGGTAGTTGAATAATGTCAGCAAGCACACTTTACACAGGTAAAAACAATTTACATGATATAACCCTGGGCACCACTGTTGTTTGAATTTGTCGAAAACGCGCGCGACAAATGGTTGGTTGCGTTGCATATGGTGGTGCAATGAAAACAAAATCTATATATATTGAACACTAATCACTGTTTTATTCTCTTCACTTGAAGGAAGATACTCGGTAGTCAATCGTCTGGATCACGGGATACAACAATTGCAGGATCTCAACATTAGCGAAGATAAGAAAGAAAGACTGTTAGACTCCAAGAGAAGAATCTGTCACTTTTTAAGATTGATTCTAATAGAACACAGGCAGTAGATAGCAACACACATCGACTGATTGCTGCAGAAGTCAGCTGTTATCGTAATGTTGTGTTTGGGTTTTTTACTTCGTTTTACGGCATTTGTCGGCTGAAATGCATTATTAATACCATATTTTAACCAAAAAACGTATAAATATTTAAAAAATAGTCGTTTCCAGAATCTGGATGGATAACTCAGTTGTCATCGAAGTGAATTGATGCTGTGCATGAGGAATGTTAAAATACCTTGTCAAGTGTTAATTACGCTAGGAAATTGGATAAAGGATTTCATCATGAGCTGACATCAGTTAGAGAACCGCTGAGAAACTTTCAGGGAGTACTGGACAGCTTTTTCGTCCTAGTTTGGGACCGGTTATTCAGCAGTACGCACCCACAGGGTTTCGTACCCAGAACTTTCCGGATACAAGGCCAGAGAGCTAGCTCGTAGACAATTTAGCCACTGAGACCCGATCCAATGACCAATCAGCTAATGAATTATAACTTCTGCCAATTGACGACATAGTGCGACCATTTCGTAATGTCTTCTTCCATGAGTTACTGCCTCATGTTCAACTTGCCCTACATTACTGGTCACGGCTTCCCACTGGAACCCCAAGTAACTAACTGCTTGAATAGGGTCAGTCGCTAGAGAACATCAGATCTACTTTCGAGTATTGGTTTGGTAAAGATTTCCTTTGATTGGACGGAGGATTGCATCATGAGCTGACATCAGTTAGAGAATCACTGGAAAACCTGCAGGGAGTACTGGACATCTGATCAAACGAAATCATTACAAAATACAATACTTGAAAAAAAAAGGTGAGAAATGTGAAAAAATTTCACTAAATGGAAGATATTTTCCTAAATGACGAATTGTTTTGAATATGAGGGTCATGAAAATTTCCCAAAACTCCCAAAACTGTAGAGCTGTAGAGGAATTTGGGTTAGTTGTTTAGTAAGATAACAGTGGACAGCCTTCTAACTAATAACCACTTTGTGTTGTAGCACTTATTTTGATAGTAACCATTCTGTAACACATCATTTATTGTTTTTACTTTCCAGGTCACGACCGTTACTGCAGCATTCGTTGAACTTATTTATTGGCTTTCATGAAGCATAAACGGAGGATATACGTGTGAATGATGAAACATTTGTGATATTATGGATGTATTTGTCGAAAATAAAAAAATTTCTAAAGAGTTTACAAGACATTCATACATTAATAATACGTACAGTTTGTCGAATGGAAAGTGATGCCAACTCAAAAGACGTAATGTGCGTGAAACGTCATCATGACATGTAGTTGAAATAGGTGTCATGAGGTAATTTTATTGCTTTTAGATAATTAGTTCCTCTGACGATATACACACAAGAAGCCTAAGCAGTAAATTACAGTACTTTACCATAACGAAATAGTCAATGAAGTTGACCAACGTGGTCAACTAATACATAAGTCTAAGTGGCAATATGTTCATGTAAGAGCCTGTTGATACTAAACGCTAACACAAGAACAGTGATGTATTCGTCTTTTTAGTACCTAAAGATTTCCTCCAATACAGTACTGTTATACTAAGAATAAGAATAGCGGACTACTTGTGATAAATAGAATACACGTTCCAAAGTGTGCTTGAAGTGCCGAGACTACCAATGCAGGTCATGTACTTATTCGGCCTACGTTTGCTAGGTTATATTTTGTTATTACAATACGAACACAAGTTCGACGGCCATTTTCTTCTTAACAATAATGCATGCAAATACTATGCGCATCTGGATGAAATGTAACTGGGACATTTCATGCACAGCTTGGTGACGCACTGAGGAAATAGTAACGGATTACGACTTTGGCACATTTCACACAAGTATCACTATGTTGCCTATCGTTTTCATTAACTATGCAATGTCCTCGAATTGATAAATAAAAGCGATGCAGGAAGTCGACATAAATGCATATATTCACAAAAGAACACCAGTGAACCAAATCGAAAATAATTTTGTATGAAACAGTGTTTATTCAAAGTAAAAAGAATTTATAACAATTCAGTGAAAAGAAATCACAGTTGCAGATTTTTATAGCTGAATCGTAGTCAACATGAAGTCCACTAATCATCCCATCCACAAGATGTGGATCAGTTCCCCTCAGTTTATTGTGGCACTGGAGTAGCCTGTGAAGTTTTCATCACCACCAGATCCTTCAGAACAAAATGGAAATGGTCTATTCATACAAAGATCAAGATTGTACTCCTTCAAACATCTGCGGCGCATTAAGGAACATCTGAGGATGTACACATATCAGGTGACCAATTCCTTATCTTAGCCATATTGAATGTGTGAACAAGGGAGGGAACAATCGTAAAATTGGTGAGGTTCTATAGATTAGTCGTCTATATATTCCATGACAGATTAGAAGAATCTTGGAACTTCGAATTTATCTTTAACAGTTTCTCTTCTGCAAAAATGGAAATTATTACACAGTTGCTTCCACTATCCAACCGGTACAACCAAGTGAAAAAGACTGAATCTTCAAACTCTATCCCTCTTTGATTAAGATACCCAATAACATTCTTTTGGTAAGTGAATTCGATGTATATCACCACTGTGAAATTTACACATATATTTATTTGTCCCCTTAAGCTGTAAAATTTAATTTCCATCTTATTTTATTATTATTATTGCTTCAAAGCTCGCATTAGTAACGTGCACTACGTATTAGCCGCAAAGCTTACGCAAATCAAAATCTACCAATCACAGTATGCACAAGTGGTTTTCAAATGTTCAGCCTCTCCACAAGCCATGTGCATCACTATCCATTGCCTACAGCATTAGTGGTCGTGCATCTGTAGATGGCACGTGTTTCATGTAAACTTGCCTGTTCATACGGAGTATAAATGATTTATTTTGTCACTGCACGCACTGTCCACAGGGAGTCAAAAGTATTTTGTATTTGGAATTAGGCTTTGAATTGACGATATATAAGTTGCAATCCACCGAGAAAAACAGGAAAAATGAACAGCAGAGGTATTCCAGCATAAAAGATATTGTATAACAATCTTCCAATTTCGTCAAACAGACTCAGACGACGAATCTTTGACAAATGCCGATATTCAACAACTTGAATTAGAGCTGATTAAAGTCAAGAGGAGCAGAATATTGCGTTTGAGTGTAGAAGTGAAGTGGGTTTTTAAAAATACAAACTGTTTTTGAGAAAGAGCATAATCGATTGATGAACCGTTTCGATGACCTTCGCTTGGGTACTCCAGAGTATATAAATTCGAATATCATTGTGTGTAAACCGCCACGGGCTCGAACCCAGACAGCAACCACCTTCTGGTTGGTTACAAGGCAAGCAAGGAAGCGTACTACTACTATTGAAGTGACCCAAACTAGCTAGGCTGACAATACAGCTGGCTGGCTGGCTGGCTGGCTGGCTGGCTGGCTGGCTGGCTGGCTGGCTGGCTGGCTGGCTGGCTGGCTGTCCAATACTCCCCTCCAACCTCCTTCCACCAAGCTGGTTTGACAAGGCTTCTTTCTCTCTCTTGCTAACTGATAAACAGATAGATAATTATTCATCATGTCAGCTCATGATGAAATCCTCCCTCCCTCCCTACCTACCTACCTACCTACCTACCTCCAACTAATAAATAATAATTCCTTCAATTTATAATTGCGTCAAATTAAAAGTCATTTATTTATCTTTTACTACTACTACTACTACCACTACTACTACTACTACTACTACTACTACTACTAAATGAATCAAGGAAAATGATATATAATGAATTAATTCATTAATTAATTATACAAGGCATGATCATCTATTCCTCAGATGACTGACTAATGATGAAAAAATCAATATTACATCTGTATATTTTCAAAATGACTGACTGGATCGATAAATAGACAGATAAATAGGTGCCTGTATATTATATATATTATAATAATATTAATTATAATAATAGCGCCTTTAGTGCAGTGAGTACTGAGAAATCGCAGTTTAAGGGGCTAGTGCAAGGATAAAGAAGAAAAAGTATTACATACGTACGTATTTGGGCACAATGTTAGGTAATTGAAATAGACAAATAGACATACAGACAGACAGACAGACCTACCTTCCCAGTCTGCAATTAATCCATCAGCAAATGTGTCAGTCAGTCAGTCAGGAGGCGGTCAGTGAGTTTTAAACGGTGAGGTCCAACCAGTCAACTGTGTGAGGCGGTAAATGCATCACGAATTGGTAGAATGGGTTAGAATTCATGCGTTGGCCATTGAATCGGGTCGGGTCGGGTCGGTTCGGGTAGGGTCCCAGTGAGTGAGTGGTCGCTGAATGGTATACGAGCCAGCCAGCCAGTTAGCCAGCTTGCCTTGCTTGTAACCGGAAGGTGCTGGGTTCGAACCTACCCATTGAGGTGATGATGATGATGATGATGATTCCCAAACTAGACTGATGAGATGAAACAGCTGGCTGTCCAGTATTCCACAAGGCCCCAGCTGGTGTTCAATCCACCTTCTCATTGCAACTCTGCATTGATGATATCAATCCATTTGTGCGTGCGAGCGTACTGCCTGGTCAAACTCGTAAAAATAAATCTAATCCCTAAAAACCAACTATGCGAATAATAATGATAATATTGTGTAAATAATATTAATATTAATAAATAGATAGGTAGTGCAATGGCTACAGGCTTGTCGACAAGTCTGTGGGCTAATTACACACACACACACGATGGTTGGTGTATGATCGGATTGGTCAAATAGATTTGACCTAATGAGACTGACTAAATATTTATCTATTTATTTATCACAGGTGTGATGTGATGTGATCACAGTAAGTAAGTGGTCAGTTAGACTACTGCTACTACTACTACTACTACTACTACTACTACTACTACTACTACTACTACTACTACTACAAGTAATAGGAGTACTAGGAAAATATAAATGAACCCACCTCACACCCTGGTAGACATGGTGGGAGGGATGACAAATAACTGGCACAGACAGAGAGGGTGGGGGGGGTGGTGGGTGATGAAATACAGCTACAAAGCTAAAACTAAATTTACAAACCAAATAGAGTGTACAGTGGTGGGGTGACGGGGTAGATGTATTGTATTGTAGTGTAGTGTGATGCATTCTACTAGTGAATGAATGAGGAGAGGAATAAAACCCATATGTATATCTCGTCAGTGTGAAATGTTACGAAATTTAATGACACCAAAATTTCAGTTATATAATTATAATAGCCTTGAGAAAATTATCAGATCAGATCAGATAAGGTCGAAAATGTCAAACCATAAAGAATTTATGACAAATAGTGTACATTTTGAGACAGACAAAAAATGTATCGGGCACTCACCATTATCAATGTCACACACACATAGGTGAAATAGGATACTTGTCATAATTATTAATAATAATAGGTAAATTAGTATTAATAGATGTTTCATTTGCAGCCCACCACCACCACCATTACCGTCACACATATCAGGTCATGTATATGCAAACCTAACTGACTAACTAACTAGTACAAATGAAATAAGGGTGGGGGAAAGGTGTGTGTGTGTGTTGGGTTGGGGTGGGGGTGAAAGCGTTTTGATGTCTGGCTAGAGAAGTAGAGAGGTATATAAGCTGTGATGCTTACATTCAAAGGTCATTATGACAGAATTTATTAAGCATGCAGGTGAGCGGGCGAGCGAGCGAGCGAGTGATATATTTGGTGGTGTAGACTAACTGACGAGAAACTAAAGTTTACTATATTCATAAAGGCGACATATTTTAACAAGTATTTGAATTTCCAATCATATCATCCAACTGGAATGAAAGTTTCAGTAGCTTTAAATCTCGTTAATAGAGCTAGAAACATTATAACAGATAATGACGATATGAAGAAGGAGATATTCAATATAAAACAGATTCTGATTGGAAATGGCTTTCCTGAAAAGATACTAGATAATATTGTCAATAAGAAGGAGCATAAGGGAAAACAAAAAATTGAAAAATTTCGGCTGTCAACGATAGCCATTCTATATCGAAAGGACACCGCTGAACAACTTCAAAGACTATTTGCTTCATATAGTATTAAAGTGTATGTCAAAATTTCTAATTCTCTGAAGAAAGTGTTAGTGCATGTCAAAGATATAGTTACCAGAATGTCACAAAGTAATTTTGTCTACAGGATGAAAGTGTTCAGAATGTGATGCATGCTATTAAAGGGGAGAGCAGTAGGCAGGTGAAGATCAGAGTAAATGAACATAGACTATGCACGGAACGTCGGCCTGGACATGAAGTAGAATTAAAAATTCTAGAAAAAAGATCGGATTAAGCAATGCATGCGATAGACAGCGGACATAAGATTGATTTCGACAATGTCGAAATTCTTGGAAGAGGATTTCATTCACATGAAGAAAGATTGACTTTTGAAGCCTTGCACATTTTAACCACATCGAATGCAGTGAATAGGATGGAGAGAAGAGATAGACTTATCACCTGTATGACAAACTCTTATGTATTTAAGGATTATTTGGTGGTATTTTGAAGGAAGTTAGTGTTTTTATTCATGTGTGGATTCATTATTTTCAGGAACTCTACTCAGGGTTTTTTAAAATTCTGGATATTCTTCTTTTGTATAACTGTCACTGTTTGCATTTTTAGTGGTTTTTCTTTGTGATTTTATCATTTACTTTGAATTCAGCAATAGAATTATGTTTTTAATATGCGTTAATTTTCAATTTGAAATCGCTCACCTTTATCTGATATTCAGTTTGAATTTTGTGCAATAATGAAATATTCGTGTTAGTGCATTATATCCTTTTGTGAAAATTTGTTATTATACCCGAAAAATGATATCCGTTATTAATAATTGAATTTTAAGTTTCTCAAGCTTATGCAAACATATGCCTGTTAGATTACTAGTGACCAGGTATTCTGCTGTTAAGTATGTATGGGCTACCTCGTGACAATCCATAAAGAATAGCCCATCAGAGGGCAAAGATTCAAGTGCACTCCCATTTCTTTTCACTTCGAGTTTGACGTCACTGGGACTCTCTACGGGTAGATATGGCAATGCACAGTCCTTGAACAGCTTTCAAAAGAGAATGGACATTCGTGTAAAGACACAAGGACTTCGTACAAACGGTTCATACCCTAAAACTCAAACAGAATTTATGGGTTTTCACCTAATCTCGTCTTTTTTACTTCTCACATACGCTCTATTCTTAATCTCCTGACTACTCCAGCTATTACTTCCTTTGCTGTATTAATAAAATTATTGATTCATATGGGTATAATATTTATATAAATACTCGATATATGATCATTTCAAATTCATTAGGCTATTAGTATAAACTGTGCTTTTTCAAGTCTACATATTCTTCACTGATCAAATCTGTTATTATTATTGTTATCACTCATTTCTAGCACAGTGGAAGATAAACGAATGAAAAGATCAAGTTCATTCACATAGTCTTAATACACTGCAAAGTACAAGACATTTATAATCAATCCGAGGCACCAAGCCTTTTGGAGTTCATCAAAGCTATGACAGTCGAGTGCCGGGACAAACAACCCAGAAGTTTAACGAAGGCCAGGAACCTTTTTAACTTACAACTAAGAAGTGGGCAAAAAGAAGTCCAATCGGTTTACACTAGCACGTGAAAACGTATTTGGAAATTAAATCGGTTAAAAAGCACTAACATAAAAATAATTTTGAGACCCAATATTTGATGGAGATAGGATTGCGCGGTATATATATATATATATAATATTCGTACAACATGAGTCATTCAAAGAAACGATGTGTTCACAACACAGAACTTAATTTGTGGTAGTCAGATAACCTAACTATCAATTTACTGCTTGTTGATGAGAAAAAAATGATTCTGAAGAATCTGTTGAATACAAAAACGAATAATACAGTCAACATGTACGAACAGTAAAAAAATAATGAAACTGTAATTCTCACCCTTGATCTCTGAAAAAATATTCAATTTAATCATTTGTTTTGTTGAATTCCGAGCAGGTTACAAAATGATAGAATAACAGAAAACTATCAAAAATATCTACCTAAATTTCATCAGTATTTATTAAAATCGACATTGCTACGCCAATATTTCCGAGTGGGTGCTAAAACAACTTCATTTCGACAGAGATAAAACAGCATATATTATAACGCCAATCGAATTTGAGATATAAGCAAGTGAACGACTGACAACAGATTTCCAGCGAGTATTGAATACTTTCTTCTGCTATGGAAAACATTTAGAGAATATTTTCCAAAGTTCAATTGAACCATCATAAATTTACAAACAAAGAGAAGGTAGTTCACGAAAATGAATATCAGACTGAATTCAGTCTACATCAACGCTCATTACACTGTCAGCTCCACAGTGAGCAATTTCAAAAGAATGGTATTCTGATGGAATCAACATCGAGTGAAATGCCAACTTCATCTACAAAATATCCCCAGAGAATAACAACATAAATGTAGTACATCGTAGGGTAGAACTCCGTGAGTCAGCAGTTTCGAACAGTTTGTTTGTGACTTCAGTTGTGGTTGTCAAGAGAAGTGAGGCACTGCACACTGAGGACTAGCAAATGGACATGCACATAATTCTCACCAGTCACATATGGAAAAAGATAGATATATGGGTGTCAGTCTATGGACCTCCACTTGCTTCGATGAAGGGCTATAAGAGTATCAAGGCACCTGCAAGCTATAATTCATTCTCCTACGGAGCCATGTCTGAATGCGTGCCAACATTTGCATGACGACTACACATTACAGTCCATTCCGGTACTCACTTCATTTGTTCAGAGAGGGCCAGACTGTGACCATATGAGGTGTGAATGCTTCAGCCAATCTCAGAATAGTGGTTTTCTGTCTGATGCTCAATGCACGAGCAATGTGGGGTGACGGGATGACATCATTTCATCTGAAATGCTGTCAAAATGAGCTTAAGAGGAGGACGCCCAGATAAGCTAGGCAAGCGAACAGTAAACATACTTCAGAATCCACTGAAATCATTCACACTGAGCCACAGTGCATGTGTTCATTGACCCACTCACTCCATAGAAAAGTTGACATGCATTTATGCATGCGATTTTGTATGTACAATAGGTGAGTTTATGCCTCCTGATTCCCTTGAGGGAGTGAATTCGAATTGAACAGTTCGCTGAATGGATCAGTACACTAGTGAATGAATCATTATTGGTGTTGGGAAAATGTGTATGTGAAAATAACGACATTCCTGGAAAGAGCATGAAGTAAGTGGCAGGAAGACAGCTTCAGCGAAGCGTAACACGATACGCTCGAGTATACGAAGTTGTGATTCATTGCTCCATGCAACACTGACTAGTCAGTCGTCATTCTTCTCCTCAATACATTTTCAGATGGATCTACAGACAATGAAATTATTCCTCGGATGCAACGAGAGACAATATTAATTTAAGTAGGCAGTTATGTATGCATTCATGAATTCGCATGTGTCTGTAACTTCGATTAATCTAGAGACGATTGAATTTGATGAGAGCAAAACAGGTGTGTCTTTTGAACTGTGGAAAATGGACACATGCACAATTATGTGCTTGACAATTTCACGCATAAAATTTCAGAACATATAAGATGCACATACCTTCCTCTGTAATGCACAAAATTATCAGGACGATGTTTTTATCAAAATATTATTGCAATTGAGATATCAAGCTGTACGAATTCAGAAATATTCCGATACCCAAAAACACTGAAACCAATGAAATATCACATTCAGAGTGCAGACAAGACTGTTGATACTATCATCAGTCATATTGGCGGTCAGCCAGCATCTCTAACAATCAGGGAGTCGACAGGTAGTCGGTAAACCGCTGCATGATGACGAATAAAGCTTGACCGAATGACAACCATAAAACACTGAACACACAACCATAGATAACATGGTTTGATTCCTTGCTGGTCTGCATACAGGAGAGTGAACATCTCACGGACGCAGCAATTTAGGCGACTAGCCACTGCAGAAGCTGAAAACGATGCTCATCGATCCACACACTCGAAGTAAATAAACAGGAAGTCTTCTAGACGCATGGAGACGATTTCTTCGTGGAATTCGTCGTGGCGAGAATTCACGACTCAATCTGACGATTGGGTACGCGAATTGTCATTCAGTTATCGAACGAGAACACGATTGCAATGCTCTCTGACGAAGAAAACACAGGATTCTGACACAACGCGTGTGAACATCAAGGACAGCCGGAATCACAATATAGCAAATGATGATTTTTACCATAGGATATCACTGAATGCATTTTGAGTTAGAATAAATAACCTGAATTTCACACTTGCTCGTCTTTCCTCGGAATTAAAACAGTGGTTTACAAAGTGTGACTGTTATTTGATTATGAATAACGACGAAAAAGACCATCTGAATTTCCAGGAGAAGTTTTGCTTTTTGGTGAATTCAATGTGTTTTCATATCATTCATGTACACTGTGTTCCATGAACACTATGCTTGACAGAGATTACGCGTGAGCTGCTTCTTTGCACAACAGACATACAAGTCACACATAGCAAATAGGTTTACTGGCAGTTTGATGTGTTCGCGATTCATTCGTCAAGTCTACATATTCCGGTCGCTGACGTGTCGGTTGTTATGGGATACATATTTTTTGAGTTGACACATTTGTACTAGAATCCGGGAGCAAGTAAATTTGACCGATTCCATATCAGTTTGTTTATTGGATGTATCACACAGTGAAACAGCATTATTTACTGGATGACGTTTCGAACAAAATTTATTGTTCATAATCATATCAATTATGACTATAATTATATCAAGTGCTATTATATTTATTATATAATCATATGACTGATATTATTATGAACAATAAATTTTGTTCGAAACTTTATCCAGTAAATAATACTGTTTCAATGTATGATACATCTAATAAACAAACTAATATTATGGAATTACCTAATACCACAGTACTCAAGTTTTACACATATATAAATTGGACCGACAGAGACAAGGGCTGACATCTGTTTAACTGTGCATATCCCAAGTAATTTATCCCCTGAATCGGAGGAGATATTCCTAAATTGCAATCATCGGACACCTTGTGGATACAGGTCATCTCGTCAAGATCTCCAATCGCTTCAGAAAATATTGAACATACAAAGTAAACCGAATACGGAGAGTGTAATTAATATCTCTCATCCCTGGTAATTGCATTTTGAGAACACAGATCAGTCACCAATATTTGTGATCTCAGAAGATTGATGAAGTTTTTAATCTAAACAACTAGGAACTCCTCGATTTACAATGTCAACTATAAAGTTAACACGCTTAGTTATAGTTTTCTGTATTCTGTCTTCTCTTCCTGTTATTTTCATTTTCTGAAGGAATAACAGATGATTCTATCTCAGAGGAAAATTTATTAAACTTGTAATTCTGATGTGCGAATTATATAATGTGTCCTTTACTACCATTTAAACAAGTTAATATGTCATCGCCAATTCTTTTAATTTTGTAATTTCAGGTAGTTCGCAGCCGTTGAAAATTGGTGAAATAGAACGAGAAAATGTTGTGATCGAAATATGCTTTCGCATGTATTACCCAGAATAATCCAGTGAAGCAATTATATTAATCTGTTTTAACATTTCACAGAACCAGATTGTCAGTGGTCATTCCAACAATCACTGTAGTCAATAAGAAAGTTATGCTGCAAATGCAGTGGAAGTTTCCACATCACAACTCAATTCAATTCAGTGCGAGAGGTTCTGGAAGAAAATATACATCTCTCAACGTCCATGGATTTCTGTCGGTGATTCAATATGGAGAAGCGGTGAATGTGTAGACAAAGAATTCATTGTAAATGAATGAGTATCGATTTCTCACTGGAATGTTTGCAAATCCCATGCTACTGCGTGACATTCCGTTTTTGTCCTAACGACAGTCTTGCGTATAGACTGTTGAGTTAGAGACGGGCGTCTGAAATTACTTGTATTGTTGCTGTCTATATGTCTGCATTTTGAGCCTATCGGTTTGATCCACTTTGGAATTTGCGCAAAACACAATTGAGTCGTATGAATGTATGCAGAGTAGAACGACGGATATAACAAGATGTCCAGCTTATCTAAGAATACGCCCATCACTATAGATGAATCACCTAATTCGGTGTGTTTCCGTATATCATCTTTAATTAGGTCTGTTGATGAAGTGACCACTGTCATTGAGCAGTTATTGGAAAACATATTTTTACGAGGTTTCTATGTAGCTTCACTTATATTCGAGGAAGAGAAAAAAAATATTATTTTGAAATATTTAGTAAAGTAGGACATTTCGATTTGGATTGAATTTTGGCTGTATAGTTCACTTACTTTTCTCTGATATTATGAATAATTTATTTTCTCAATTAATTTTTTTAAAGAAAGTTATTTTATTGTTTGCAGATATTTGCCACTCATATAACAATTTGTAAAATATTCAGTTGTCATTTCAACTAAAGTTAACAATTTCTGAAATAAACGACTTCTCATTTGTCACTGTAAACGTGAAGTTTAACAATGAAATAAATAAGGTCCCGCGTTCTTATTCACAACGGGTGTCATGTCGAAAATCTTTGTTATAGGTTATAAAAACCTGTATACAGTTTCCAAAATATGTGCATTACAGGCACGTGATATGATTGTGAAAAAAATCAGTTCCTCTAACAGTCTGACAGTTACTTTATTTATTGAAGCTACATTAATGGACTATATATATATATATATATTTTCCTTCACGTTCCCCAGTGAAACATAGGGCTTCAAGCTAGTGACTTGAAGTTGCTGTAGCAGTGTTTATTTTACAGGATGCGGGAGTGTAAAGTGTAAGTAACAAATAATTCCAAAAAAGTAAGCATATTTGAAAAAAGTTTTTAAAAGCCCACCTTCCAACTCTGCACAAAGACAAAATATATATATATATAAATATATACATAAGTACATATTCACTAAATAAACTGGCAAAATCTACATAATGACAGCCGATATATAAAACAATAAAAGAAACAAGTAAACAAAGGAAATTCAAAGAGCGATCCGAAATCAAGAAGAAAATAAATAACACAAAAAGAGACTTTCCAGTGTGAAAATTTCGATAAATATCCATATATCAATGAAAACTCAACCGAAAAATAAACCAGAGTTCCGGCGGGATATATCACAAAAATAAATAATTCAAAATATAAGCAAGTCAAAAGAGAAAGCTTAGATTAATCCCGCAAAACTGATAAGCAGTAGATGACAAAAGAACATCAGACGGAATTCAGTCTACATCAACGCTCATTCCATTGTCCAGTACACAGTGAACAATTTCAAAAGAACATTATTCTGATGGAATCAACATCGCGTGAAATGTCAATTTCATCTACAAAATATCCCAAGAGAATAACAACATAAATGAAGTACATCGTAGGGTTGAACTCCGTGAGTCAGCAGTTTCGAACAGTTTGTTTGTGACTTCAGTTGTGGTTGTCAAGAGAAGTGAGGCAGTGCACACCGAGGATCAGCAAATGGACATCCACACAATTCTCACCAGTCACATATGGAAATATATAGGTATATGGGTGTCCGTATATGGACTTCCACTTATTGCGATGAAGGGCTATAAGAGTATCAAGGCACCTGCAAGCTATGATTCACTTTCCTACGGAGCCATGTATGAATGCGTGTCAACATTTGAATGACGACTACACATTACAGTCCATTCCGGTACTCTCTTCATTTGTTCAGAGAGGGCCAGACTGCGACCATATGAGGTGAGAATGCTCCAGTCAATCTCAGAATAGTGGTTTTCTGTCTGATGCTCAATGCACGAGCAATGTGGGGTGATGGGATGACATCATTTCATCTGAAATACTGCCGCGTTTAGCTTAAGAGGAGGAAGACCGGATAATCTAGGCAAGTGAACAGTAAACATATTTCAGAATCCACTGAAATCATTCACACTGAGCCACAGTGCCTGTGTTCATTCACCCATTCCATAAGTAAGTTGACATGCATTTATGCATGCAATTATGTGTGTTCAATAGGTGAGTTCATGCCTCCTGATTCGGTTGTGTGAGTGAATGTGAATTGAACAGTTCGGTGAAAGGATCAGTACACCAGTGAATAAGTGATTAATGATGTTGGGAAAATGTGTATGTGAAAATAACGACATTCCTGGAGAGAGCATGCAGTAAGTGGCAGGAACACAGCTTCAGCGAACCACATCACGATACGCTCAAGTATAAGAAGTTGTGATTCATTGCTCCATGCAACACTAACCAGTCAATCGAAATTCTTCGCCTTGATATATTTTCAGATGGATCTACAGACAATGAAATTATTCATCGGATGAAACGAGAGACAATATTTATTTAAGTGGTCAATTATTTATGCATTCATGAATTTGCATATATCTATAAGTTCGATTAAACTAGATACGAGTGAATTTGATGAGAGCAAAACAGGTGTGTCTTTTGCACTGTGAACATTGGACACATGCACAACTTCCTACGTGAGAATTTCACGCTTAAAACGTTTAGGTATATAATAGGCACATACCCCTTTCTGTAATGCACAAATTGTTAGGAAGATATGTTTAATATTACATTGTAATACAGATATCACACAACGCAAATTCACAAATATTCTGACACCCCACATCACTGAAACCAATGAAATATCATATTCAGATTACAGACACAACTGCTGATGTAATCATCAGTCATAGTGGTGGTCAGCCAGCATCTCTAGCAGTCAGTGAGTCGACAGGTAGTTGATAAACTGCTGGATGTTGACGAATAAAGCTTGAACGAATGAGAACCATAAACCACTGAACACACAACCACAGACAACATGGTTTCATTCATTACGGGTCTGCATACAAGAGAGTGAACATCTCACGGACACAGCAATTTAGGCGACTAGACACTGCAGAAGCTGAAAACTGTGCTCATCGAATCACATACTCGAAGTGAACACAAAAGAAGTCTTCAGCAAGCAATGAGACGATTTCTTCGTGGAATTCGTCGTGGTGAGAATTCACGACTCAATCTGACAAATCGGGAAGTCGAATAGTCATTCGATTGTCGAAGGAGAACACGATTGCAATGCTCTCTGATGAAGAAAACACAGGATTCTGACACAACGTGTGTGAACATCAAGGACAGCCAGAATCACGATATGGCAACTAGATGAACTTCACTATAGGATATTACTGGATGCATTCTGAGTCAGATTAAGATACCTCAATTTTACACTTGCCCAGCTTTTCACAGAATGACAACAGCGGTTACCGTATGCGTGAGTCTTTTCATATTATGAATTTGGACCGACAAGTAACACCTGAATTTTCTGAAGAAGTTTTACTTTTTGGTGAATTCAATGTGTTTTCATATCATTTCCGTACACTGTGTTCCATGAACACTATGCTTGACAGAGATTACGCGTGAGCTGCTTCTTTGCACAACAGTCATACAAGTCACACATAGCAAATACGTTTACTGGCTGTTTGATGTGTTCGCGATTCATTCGTCAAGTCTACATATTCCGGTCGCTGACGTGTTGGTTGTTACTGAATATACATTTGTTGCGTTGATACATTTGTACTAGAATCCTGGAGCAAGTCAATTGGACCGATTCCATATTAGTTTGTTTATTAGATGTATCCCACAGTGGAACAGTATTATTTACTGGATGACGTTTCGAACAAAATTTATTGTTCATAATCATATCAATTATGACTATAATTATATCAAGTGCTATTATATTTATTATATAATCATATGACTGATATTATTATGAACAATAAATTTTGTTCGAAACTTTATCCAGTAAATAATACTGTTTCAATGTATGATACATCTAATAAACAAACTAATATTATGGAATTACCTAATACCACAGTACTCAAGTTTTACACATATATAAATTGGACCGACAGAGACAAGGGCTGACATCTGTTTAACTGTGCATATCCCAAGTAATTTATCCCCTGAATCGGAGGAGATATTCCTAAATTGCAATCATCGGACACCTTGTGGATACAGGTCATCTCGTCAAGATCTCCGATCGCTTCAGAAAATATTGAACATACAAAGTACACCAAATACGGAAAGTGTAATTAATATCTCTCATCCCTGGTAATTGCATTTTGAGAACACAGATCAGTCACCAATATTTGTGATCTCAGAAGATTGATGAAGTTTTTAATCTAAACAACTAGGAACTCCTCGATTTACAATGTCAACTATAAAGTTAACACGCTTAGTTATAGTTTTCTGTATTCTGTTTTCTCTTCCTGTTATTTTCCATTTTTGATGGAATAACAGATGATTCCATCTCAGAGGAAAATTCATTAAACTTATAATTCTGATGTGTGAATTATATAATGTGTCCTTTACTACCATTTAAACAAGTTAATATGTCATCGCCACTTCTTTGAATTTTGTAAATTCAGGTAGTTCGCAGCCGTTGAAAACCGGTGAAACATAATGAGAAAATGTTGTGATCGAAATATGCTTTCGCATGTATTACACAAAATAATCCAGTGAACCAAATATATCAATCTTTGTTAACATTTCACAAAACCAGATTGTCGGTGATAATTCCAACAATCACTGTAGTCAATGAGAAAGTTATGCTGCGAATGCAGTGGAAGTTTA
Organism: Trichobilharzia szidati; assembly: GCA_944472155.2. Lineage (NCBI taxonomy): Eukaryota > Metazoa > Platyhelminthes > Trematoda > Strigeidida > Schistosomatidae > Trichobilharzia > Trichobilharzia szidati. The sequence continues at coordinate 1,167,191 of OX235279.1, forward strand.
CACTTCACAACTCAATTCAATTCAGTGCGAGAGGTTCTGGAATAAAATATACACCTCTCAACGTCCATGGATTTCTGTCGGTGTTTCAATACGGAGAATCGGTGAATGTATAGACAAAGAATTCATTGTAAATGAATGAGTATCGATTTCTCACTGGAAGGTTTGCAAATCCCATGCTACTGCGTGACATTCCGTTTTCGTCCTAACGACAGTCTTGCGTATAGACTGTTGATTTAGAGACGGGCGTCTGAAATTACCTGTATTGTTGCTGTCTATATGTCTGCATTATGAGCCTATCGGTTTGATCCACGTTGGAATTTGTGCAGAACACAATTGAGTTGTATGAATGTATGCAGAGTGGAACGACGGATGTAACAAGATGTTCAGCTTATCTAAGAATACGTCCATCACTCGAGATGAACCACCTAATTGGGAGTGTTTCCATATATCATCTCTAATTAGGTCTGTTGATGAAGTGACTATTGCCATCGAGGATCCATTGAGGGTATAAATGTTTTTGAGCAGGCCTTTATGTTGATGAAATATGTAAATATACCTACCTAGAGTTACAATTTCGCAAGTATAGGTGTGATCAGAAAAAACTTTTGATATGTTGATTCTTCAAACATAATGGTTTTCATCGAATTTCAAAATTACGTAATGATGTCAAACAAAAACACTGATTTCACTGAAAGATTGGTCGTACTCTTCCCTGTATTGAATTATTATATTTTGAGAATTTGAATAATTGTTCAAAAAATCGTTAGGAAATCGAAAACACCTGTGTCTAATTACCTCAAAAACACCGTCATAGATATCAGCGGAATTCATTATTAACTTTTGGGTTGCGAAGTGATTTATTTGGTTCATACATCAGTCTTCCTGTAAACATATTAAACGGATATGTTATTGACACAACATATGACGGCGATCAGATTTTACGCTATACCATGTCACTCAAGATCAAAGTTCGGATTGAACTGTATGAGGTTATGCAAATGCTATATGATATAAAAAGAGAGGGATCCAAGTATCTAAATTAACAATTTCAGGAAGTGAATTTCCTCAATTCTATTGAGAAACATGTTAAAATAAGTATTAAACCAAACGAAAGGGGATACCGAAAAAGATAATATGAGCAAAAACTAAATGGAAAAAAGCGGAAACTAACACAATAGCTCTACAGAATAAGAGTGAAATGAAAACAAAATGTAAATAGATAGGCGAAAATAATAACAATAATAATCATTATAATAAACAACATCGCGTGAAATGTCAATTTCATCTACAAAATATCCCAGGAGAATAACAACATGAATGAAGTACATCGTAGGGTAGAACTCCGTGAGTCAGCAGTCTCGAACAGTTTGTTTGTGACTTCAGTTGTGGTTGTCAAGAGAAGTGAGGCACTGCACACCGAGGATCAGCAAATGGACATCCACACAATTCTCATCACTCACATATGGAAATATATAGGTATATGGGTGTCAGTCTATGGACCACCACTTGATGCGATGAAGGGCTATAAGAGTATCAAGGCACCTGCAAGCTATGATTCATTCTCCTACGGAGCCATGTCTGAATGCGTGTCAACATTTGCATGACGACTACACATTACACTTTATTTCGGTACTCTCTTAATTTGTTCAGAGAGGGCCAGACTGTGACCGTATGAGGTGTGAATGCTTCAGTCAATCTCAGAATAGTGGTTTTCTGTCTGATGCTCAATGCACGACCAATGTGGGGTGATGGGATGATATCATTTCATCTGAAATACTGCCACGTTTAGCTTAAGAGGAGGAAGACCGGATAATCTGGTCAAGTGAACAGTAAACATATTTCAGAATCCACTGAAATCATTCACACTGAGCCACAGTGCCTGTGTTCATTCACCCATTCCATAAGTAAGTTGACATGCATTTATGCATGCAATTATGTATGTTCAATAGGTGAGTTCATGCCTCCTGATTCGGTTGTGTGAGTGAATGTGAATTGAACAGTTCGCTGAAAGGATCAGTACACCAGTGAATAAGTGATTAATGATGTTGGGAAAATGTGTATGTGAAAATAACGACATTCCTGGAGAGAGCATGCAGTAAGTGGCAGGAACACAGCTTCAGCGAACCACATCACGATACGCTCAAGTATAAAACGTTGTGATTCATTGCTCCATGCAACACTAACCAGTCAATCGAAATTCTTCGCCTTAATATGTTTTCAGATGGATCTACAAACGATTTAGTTTTTGTAAGTCTGTTGACCATAGGTGTTACGAACTTCCTGAATAATCTTGAGCGCCGAGAAAGATTAGATTAATCATTAGTTATGTGAATTAATCCCACCGTGTCAAGAAAATCGAAACTTGATTTTTCTGAATATTTCGCTGTTTAAGGCACAGCTTTTTCAGCAGATTTTTTCGGATTTTCATTAATCATCAGAATATATAGTCAAAAATTTATTCTATTCAATCATATTCATCCAAATATCCGAGTGACTTCAGAAGTCGAATTGAATAACAAACTCGGTTTCCTCGATATTACAATGACCAGAAGAGATGATGGAACGATTCAGCGATCTATTTTTCGTATACAGACATGGAGTGGACAGTTTCTTCATTTCACCAGTTTTGTTCCTATCTATTCAGTATAAACGTTCCCCAGTGTGAAATGTTTGTTCTCATGGGCCCGAAAAATATGCACGAGTGACACAGTGATGGATGAGTTTCGACATATACATTCAGTTTTATTAGCTAACGGTTATCCGGAAAACTTTATCACTTGTCACAGTAAAGAAAGACCACATCTCGAAAAGACAGCTTCGGTACCAAAGAAAGCTATCTTTATTAACCTACCATTCAAGGGTGATCAGATTATGCACTTGACAGCTCAAAGACTCCGGTCAGCCATCAAACGCACATTCTACGCCGCATCTCTTTTCCTCACTTGCCGAACATTTTCAATCCCTGTACCTACGATTAAAGGACGAAATTCTGTGGACTCTACTTCAAACTGTATCTACAAGTTCACCTGCAGCTGCGGTGACGCCTATATAGGTAGAACCAACAGAATGTTCCAATGTCGTCGGAAAGAACATGTTCCAAAATGGCTACTAAATCACATAGAAAATCCCAATGCCAGTAATCTGAATAGAAATCCAGCATCATCCATTGCAAAACACTTATTAATGTCAGGTCACAAAATCAATCAATATTAATGACTGTTTTACAATTATTTCACATAACTCTAATTCAAGGTTATTGAAGGTGATGGAAGCACTTTGGATTAATCACATACAGCCTAAACTGTGTGTACAAAACTCAATAGACTTCAATCTTCGCCTACCCTGGACTACTTGACCTATCTAAATATGATTGGTCATTAGTATGTGCTTTTGTTTTTATTTAACTGAGTAATTGTCATGAACTTTATTTTATTATTGTTAACCATGTTAGTTGTAAAGCGGTTGTAAAGAAACTACGAAATGATATCATCTCGCGAAATTTGTCTTCTTAATGCCTTATTCAAACATATATTGAAGTCAGTTTTTTTGAAGGTCATCTGTCCACGGACATTTTTACCAAAAGAAAATATGTAAGCAGTCATCACATATACTTGTGATGACTAATGTCAAATTGTTGTTGTGTTCACTCTTCTATAGTTGATTCATGAAGATTAGTTTTGTATGAGTGTGTGTGTGTATGTGTGTTATTTGTCATATGGAAAATACGTGAATTCATATGTGATAAACATGATACTACATGTTTTACGAGTTGATCACGGACTGATATCAGTTAGAGAACCATTGAAAACTACATGTTTTAAAAGGTCATGGAGGCTCATATAGTGTTTGTCGTTTTTTCTTATTTTATTTTTATATTTTTTTCATTTTGTTTTATTTATTTTGATTACTACTTGATTGCACACCGTATTCTCAGTACAAGTATGGCATTTTCAGCATGGATATCGGTAGCCCGAATTTTGCAGGCCGATCATAGATATTGGGTTTGCGTCGGCAGGGGATCGAACCCCTGACCATGTACATGGTCGGCGAGAGTCCTAACTACTGTGCCACCGACGCTGTCTATCGCATGCATTGCTAAAGCCGATCATTTTTCTAGACTTTTAATGCGATAGACAGCGGACATACGATTGATTTCGACAATGTCGAAATTCTTGGAAGAGGATTTCATTCACATAAAAAAAGATTGACTTCTGAAGCCGTGCACATTTTAACCACATCGAATGCAGTAAATAGGAAGGAGTGATGGGATAGACCTATCACCTATTTGGCAAACTCTTATCAAGCAAGACAGATGAAAACACGACAAACACTACATGAGCCTCCATGACCTTTTAAAACATGTAGTATCATGTTTATCACATATGAATTCACGTATTTTCCATATGACAAATAACACACATACACACACACTCATACAAAACTAATCTTCATGAATCAACTATACAAGAGTATATATATGGTTTTTAAGAAGTTATATCCGGTGAGGGAATTGAAACATAGGTGTGAATGCATGAAATAATAATAATATGAAGTGCAATTAAAACTAAAATGTTTGTGATTATAATCGTAGTTAAAGGTCAAGTGGCAAAGCAAATTAATGTCATATATAGAATAATTCATAGGATGGATAGAACTTGAAAAAGGTGTGCAATTATAAGATTAGTAGACAAATCGAAAAAATAAAAACGTTACGTAATATTGTGTGAAATTTAACAGCATAGAATTTAATGTTGCATAAAGGAATTGATTTAGAATGACAAGTGGAACAAGTGAAATAATACCGGGGACAATTAAAAGTGAGAGTAGTAATAGTAACAAGTGACGTAATAAGGAAGAGTATACAAATTGAATAGACAAAAATGAAAAATGGAGAGTTGGTAGAGCTAAAGTATGATTGGGGATTACCATACTTTAGCATAGAGGGATTAAGACCATGAAAGTTGGAGGGGTTGAACGAACTTCTTCTGTACACAGAGATCTGGCTTTTCTGTTTCGATAGCCAAAGCTTCAGCAATACAGATGAGTCGGGTACGTAGGGATTTGGGTAGATTACTCTTTGCCTTGTAGATGACTTTGAAGGCGGAGGCTATAGAGATAGGGTGATCATTATCGACCAGATGTTCAATGATCGCGCTTCTTATTGCTCCACTACCACCTTTTCGTAACCATGCAGGATAGTGTTCTTGCACCCTCTTGGACAAAACTCGTGTCGAACGACCGATATACCTAGCTCCACAAGAGCAGGTGAATTGGTAAACATACATAGAGTTGGTCAACAGCGGCATCTTGTCCTTCAGGTTATTGAACAATAATGGTCGACTAGAAAAGGCTATTCTCAGGGATGCAGCAGGGAATGTTCTTTTCAGGGATTGTGATATCCTCCGTTTCATGATATCGGAAGCTAAGTCCCCTTTGAATTCCAAGCTCATGTAAAGTGTCTTCTTGGGTACGGTTGATAACTCACGTTTTTTAGGATTTGAATGAATATTCTTATCTATAAAACGTGGTGGAAATCCATTTTCTATTAGGATTTTCCTCAAGATGTATAACTCATCTTCCACAGTATCAGGACTACATATGCGCCGAATACGAGTGGCAAGCGACCGGATCAGGTTTCGTTTTCGACCAATGGGTACCCAACTGTAGAAATTTGTCAGTTGACCATTCCATGACAGCTTGCGATAAATCGATCTTTTCAGGGTTCCATCGTTCCTTCTTGATAAGTTCACATCGAGGAAATGCATGCTAGACTCGTTCTCCATTTCGAGTGTGAATTTTATCGCCGGATGGCAACCATTAAATACATCTAATATATTATTTAAGTTACAATCACTATTACAAATAATAAAGGTGTCATCTACGTACCTTTTATACATTTGAAAACTTTGGATTATAGGCTTCAGCTGATCATTTTCTAGACTGGACATAAAACAGTCTGCAAGGAGAGGACTCAAGGAGGAGAACCCATTGCAATACCATCCTTCTGTCTGTAGACTGTTTCATTAAAAGTAAACTGTACATTCAATGTACATCCCAGAAGTAGTTCTTTCAGATCTGTAGTGGGTATACCTATATTCAATTTGTTGTCTTCTATATATTTGCATATAAAACATATAGTTTCTGTCAGTGGAACGTTCGTAAATAGGGATTCTACGTCTAAAGACAACATATGTTTATTCGACGCATTTGTATCCTCTATACATTCAACAAATTGGAAGGTGTCCCGGAGAGAATGATTAGATAGCTGTTCCCTGACAGGTTCAAGGATTTCAGCTAGTCATCCAGCTACTGGATGATAGGGCGATCCAGACATATCCAAGATAGGGCGGAGTGGAAGGCCAGCTTTGTGTATTTTCGGTAGACCGTAGAGTCTTGGTATTAGAGATCCTGTTGGTCTGATCTCTCCGGGACACCTTCCAATTTGTTGAATGTATACAGGATACAAATGCGTCGAATAAACATATGTTGTCTTTGGACGTAGAATCCCTATTTACGAACGTTCCACTGACAGAAACAAATATATGTGATGACTGCTTACATATTTTCTTTTGGTAAAAATGTCCGTGGACAAATGACTTTCAAATAAACTGACTAGAATTTATGTAAAACATTCTTGACTATATATTCTGATGTTTATTGAAAATCCGAAAAAATCTGCTGAAAAAGCTGTGGCTTACACAGCGAAATATTCAGAAAAATCAAGTTTCGATTTTTTTGACACGGTGGCATTAATTTAAAAAATTTAAAATGAATATAATTATTACTCAGATGAAAAGAGAAATAATACTTATTCAAGTGCGCAGTTATCAATGCATTTATGAATTCGTATGTGTCTGCGATTAATCTGGAGACGTGTGAATGTGATGTGAGCAAAACAGGTGTGTCTTTTGTACTGTGGAAAATATACAAATGCGTTATTTGCTGCTCGAGAATTTCTCGCTAAAATTTTGAAAAGATATAGGAGGAACTTACCTTTTCCTTTAATGCAGGAAATGTTAGGAGATGTAATTACATCACTGATGAAGAAATTTCAATCCTTTCTCTTCATGCTGATTATTGCGATGAAGATGATGTCCAGAAGGACGACGAAAGCCTCGCAACTGATCCAAACAGCTGAGAGAACGCTACTAATTGCTAATCATCCGCCTGAACTACAAAACTTCATTATTTCCAGATATGTTTGATATAACATTGTAATACAGATATCACGCGGAGCGAATTCGGTAATATTCCGACACCCGATAACACTGAAACCAATGAAATATCATATTCAGAGTGCAGACAAGACTGCTGATATATTTATCAGTCATAGTGGCGGTCAGCCAGCATCTCTAACAATCAGGGAGTCGACAGGTAGTCGGTAAACCGCTGCATGATGACGAATAAAGCTTGACCGAATGACAACCATAAAACACTGAACACACAACCACAGACAACATGGTTTGATTCCTTACTGGTCTGCATACAAGAGAGTGAACATCTCACGGACGCAGCAATTTAGGCGACTAGACACTGCAGAAGCTGAAAACTGTGCTCATCGATCCACACACTCGAAGTAAATAAACAAGAAGTCTTCTAGACGCATGGAGACGATTTCTTCGTGGAAATTCTCATGGCGAGAATTCACGACTCAATCTGATGAATGGGTACTCTAATTATCATTCACTTATCGAACGAGAACACGATTGCAATGCTCTCTGACGAAGAAAACACAGGATTCTGACACAACGCGTGTGAACATCAAGGACAGCCGGAATCACAATATAGCAACAAGATGAACTTTACCATAGGATATCACTGAATGCATTCTGAGTTAGAATAAATAACCTGAATTTCACACTTGCTCGTCTTTCCTCGGAATTAAAACAGTGGTGTACGAAGTGTGACTGTTTTTTGATTATGAATAAGGACGGAAAAGACCATCTGAGTTTCCAGGATTTCGATTTGTTTTCACATCATTTATGTACACTGTGTTCCATGAACACTATGCTTGACAGAGATTACGCGTGAGCTGCTTCTTTGCACAACAGACATACAAGTCACACATAGCAAATACGTTTACTGGCTGTTTGATGTGTTTGCGATTCTTTCTTCAAGTCTACAAATTCCGGTCGCTGACGTGTCGGTTGTTACGGAATACACATTTTTTGAGTTGATACATTTGTACTAGAATCCTGGAGCAAGTCAATTGGACCGATTCCATATCAGTTTGTTTATTAGATGTATCCCACAGTGGAACAGTATTATTTAGTGGATGACGTTTCGAACAAAATTTATTGTTCATAATCATATCAATCATAGTTATAATTGAATCAATTATAATTATAATTACTATATAATCTTATAATTTATATGATTATGAACAATTAATTTTTGTCAAAACGTCATCCAGTAAATAATACTGTTTCAATGTGTGATACATCTATTAAACAAACTAATATGGAATTACCTACTACCACAGTGCTCAAGTTTTACACATATATAAATTGGACTGACAGAGACAAGGGCTGACATCTGTTTAACTGTGCATATCCCAAGTAATTTATCCCATGAATTGGAGGAGATATTCCTAAATTGCAATTATCGGACACTTTGTGGATACAGGTCATCTCGTCAAGATCTCCGATCGCTTCAGAAAATATTGAACATACAAAGTACACCGAATACGGAGAGTGTAATTAATATCTCTCATCCCTGGTGATTGCATTTTGAGAACACAGATCAGTCACCATTATTTGTGATCTCGGAAGATTGATCAAGTTTTTAATCTAAACAACTGCGAACTCCTCGATTTACAATGTCAACTATAAAGCTAACACGTTTGGTTGTAGTTTTCTGTATTCTGTCTTCTCTTCCTGTTATTTTTCCTTTCTGAAGGAATAACAGATGATTCCATCTCAGAGGAAAATTTATGAAATTTGTAATTGTGATGTGCGAATTATATAATGTGTCCTTTACTACCTTTTAAACAAGTTAATATGTCATCGCCAATTCTTTTAATTTTGTAATTTTAGGTAGTTCGCAGCCGTTGAAAATCGGTGAAATAGAACGAGAAAATGTTGTGATCGAAATATGTTTTCTCATGTATTACCCAAAATAATCCAGTGAGCCAATTATATTAATCTGTTTCAACATTTCACAAAACCAGATTGTCGGTGATAATTCCAACAATCACTGCAATCAATAAGAACGTTATGCTGCAAATCCAGTGGAAGTTTACACTTCACATTTCAATTCAATTAAGATGCGAGAGGTTCTGGAACAAAATATACATCCCTCAACTTCCATGGATTTCTTTTGGTGATTCAATATGGAGAAGCAGTGAATGTGTAGACAAAGAATTCATTGTAAATGAATGAGTATCGATTTCTCACTGGAAGGTTTGCAAATCCCATGCTACTGCGTGACATTCCGTTTTCGTCCTAACGACAGTCTTGCGTATAGACTGTTGATTTAGAGACGGGCGTCTGAAATTACCTGTATTGTTGCTGTCTATATGTCTGCATTTTGAGCCTATCGGTTTGATCCACTTTGGAATTTGCGCAAAACACAATTGAGTCGTATGAATGTATGCAGAGTGGAACGACGGATGTAACAAGATGTTCAGCTTATCTAAGAATACACCCATCACTATAAATGAATCACCTAGTTCGGTGTGTTTCCGTATATCATCTTTAATTAGGTCTGTTGATGAAGTGACTACTGCCATCGAGCAGTCATTGGAAATTATATTTTCACGAGGTTTCTATGTAGCTTCACTTATATTCGAGGAAGAGAAAAAAAATATTAGTTTGAAATATTTAGAAAAGCAGGACATATCGATTTGGATTGAATTTTGGCTATATAGTTCACTTACTTTCCTCTGATATTATGAATAGTTTATTTTCTCAATTAATTTTTTTAAAGAAAATTATTTTATTGTTTGCAGTTATTTGCCACTCATATAACAATTTGTAAAATATTCAGTTGGCATTTCAACTAAATTTAACAATTTCTGCAATAAACGACTTCTCATTTGTCACTGTAAACGTGAAGTTTAACAATGAAATAAATAAGGTCCCGCGTTCTTATTCACAACGGGTGTCAAGTCGAAAATCTTTGTTATAGGTTATAAAAACCTGTATACAGTTTCTAAAATATGTGCACTACAGGCACGTGATATGATCGTGAAAAAAAGCAGTTCCTCTAACAGTCTGACAGTTTCTTTATTTATTGAAGCTACATTAATGGACTATATATATATATATTTTCCTTCACGTTCCCCAGTGAAACATAGGGCTTCAAGCTAGTGACTTGAAGTTGCTGTAGCAGTGTTTATTTTACAGGATGCGGGAGTGTAAAGTGTAAGTAACAAATAATTCCAAAAAAGTAAGCATATTTGAAAAAAGTTTTTAAAAGCCCACCTTCCAACTCTGCACAAAGACAATATATATATATATATAAATATATACATAAGTACATATTCACTAAATAAACTGGCAAAATCTACATAATGACAGCCGATATATAAAACAATAAAAGAAACAAGTAAACAAAGGAAATTCAAAGAGCGATCCGAAATCAAGAAGAAAATAAGTAACACAAAAAGAGACTTTCCAGTGTGAAAATTTCGACAAATATCCATATAACAATGAAAACTCAACCAGAAAATAAACCAGAGTTCCGGCGGGATATATCACAAAAATAAATAATTCAAAATTCAAAATATAAGCAAGTCAAAAGAGAAAGCTTAGATTAATCCCGCCAAACTGATAAGCAGTAGATGACAAAAGAACATCAGACGAAAATTCAGTCTACATCAACGCTCATTCCATTGTCCAGTACACAGTGAACAATTTCAAAAGAACACCATTCTGATGGAATGAACATCAAGTGAAATGTCGACTTCATCTACTAAATATCCCAAGAGAATAACAACATGAATGAAGTACGTCGTAGGGTAGAACTCTGTGAGTCAGCAGTCTCGAACAGTTTGTTTGTGACTTCAGTTGTGGTTGTCAAGAGAAGTGAGGCACTGCACACCGAGGATCAACAAATGGACATTCACACAATTCTCATAAGTCACATATGGAAATATCTAGGTATATGGGTGTCAGTCTATGGACCACGACTTGATGCGATGAAGGGCTATAAGAGTATCAAGGCCCCTTCCAATTATGATTCATTCTCCTACGGAGCCATGTCTGAATGCGCGCCAACATATACATGACGACTCCAAATTACAGTCCATTTCGCCACTCTCTTAATTAGTTCAGAGACGGCCAGACTGTGACCATATGAGGTGTGAATGCTTCAGTCAATCTCAGAATAGTGGTTTTCTGTCTGATGCTCAATGCACGAGCAATGTGGGGTGACAAGATGATATCGTCCCATCCTAAATACTGTCAAGTTGAGCTTAAGAGGAGGATGTTCGGATAATCTAGGCAAGTGAACAGTAAACATACTTCAGAATCCACTGAAATCATTCACACTGAGCCACAGTGCATGTGTTCATTGACCCACTCACTCCATAGGAAAGTTGACATGCATTTATGTATGTCAATAGGTGAGTTTATGTCTCCTGATTCGCTTGAGTGAGCGAATTCGAATTGAACAGTTCGCTGAATGGATCAGTACACTAATGAATGAATCATTATTGGTGTTTGGAAAATGTGTATCTGAAAATAATGACATTCCTTGGAAGAGCATGAAGTAAGTTGCAGGAACACAGCTTCAGCGAACCGAAGCACGAAACGCTCATGTATAAGAATTTGTGATTCATTGCTCCATGCAACACTAGCCAGTCCATCGACATTCTTCTTCTTAATATGTTTCAGATACATCTACAAACGAGAAAGTCAGTATAAGATTCCTGACCTGTTGGTGTTACTAACTGCCTCAATCAACTTGAGCGCGGAGACTTAATTGATTCATCATAAATTATGTAAATAATCCCAGGTCGTTAAGAAAATGGAAACATGATTTTTCTGAATGTTTCGCTGTGTAAGCCGCTGCTTCTTCAGCAAATTTTTTCGGATTTTATTAATCACCAAAATATATAGTAGAAAATGTTTTACATAAATTGAAGTCAGTTTGTTTGAAGGTCATTTGTCCATGGACATTTTTACCAATAGAAAATATGTAAGCAGTCATCACATATATTTGTAATGACTAATGTCAAGTTGTTGTTGTGTATACTCTTCTATAGTTGATTAATGAAGATTAGTTTTGTATGAGTGTGTGTGTGTATGTGTGTTATTTGTCATATGGAAAATACGTGAATTCATATGTGATAAACATGATACTACATGTTTTGAAAGGTCATGGAGGCTCATATAGTGTTTGTTGTTTTTTCATCTGTCTTACTTCATAAGAGTTTGCCATATAGGTGATAAGTCTATCCCTTCTCTCCATCCTATTCACTGCATTCGATGTGGTTAAAATGTGCAAGGCTTCAAAAGTCAATCTTTCTTCATGTGAATGAAATCCTCTTCCAAGAATTTCGACATTGTCGAAATCAATCTTATGTCCGCTGTCTATCACATGCATTGCTAAATCCGATCTTTTTTCTAGACCTTTTAATTGTACTTCATTTTTATGTAGACTTTGATGGAACTCTAAACTTTCTTGATTGTATTGTAAAAAGACTAACTGACGAGAAACTAAAGTTTACTATATTCATAAAGGCGACATATTTTAACAAGTATTTGAATTTCCAATCAGATCATCCAATTGGAATGAAAGTTTCAGTAGCTTTAAATTTCGTTAACAGAGCTAGAAACATTATAACAGATAATGACGATATGAAGAAGGAGATATTCAATATAAAACAGATTTTGATTGGAAATGGCTTTCCTGAAAAGATACTAGATAATATTGTCAATAAGAAGGAGCATAAGGGAAAACAAAAAATTGAAAAATCTTGGCTGTCAACGATAGCCATTCTATATCGAAAGGACACCGCTGAACAACTTCAAAGACTATTTGCTTCATATAGTATTAAAGTGTATATCAAAATTTCTAATTCTCTGAAGAAAGCGTTAGAGCATGTCAAAGATATAGTTACCAGAATGTCACAAAGTAATTTTGTCTACAGGATGAAAGTGTTCAGAATGTGATGCATGCTATTAAAGGGGAGAGCAGTAGGCAGGTGAAGATCAGAGTAAATGAACATAGACTATGCACGGAACGTCGGCCTGGACATGAAGTAGAATTAAAAATTCTAGAAAAAAGATCGGATTAAGCAATGCATGCGATAGACAGCGGACATAAGATTGATTTCGACAATGTCGAAATTCTTGGAAGAGGATTTCATTCACATGAAGAAAGATTGACTTTTGAAGCCTTGCACATTTTAACCACATCGAATGCAGTGAATAGGATGGAGAGAAGAGATAGACTTATCACCTGTATGACAAACTCTTATGAAGCAAGAGAGATGAAAAAACAACAAACACTATATGAGCCGACAACACGTTTGTGCGCTTTTCGATTAATGCGCTACATTTGCATAGTTACCTAAAACTCTGTTTTTTGTGGGATATCTTGTCAAAAAGTTGCAAAAAAGCTATTACAATTATTTGTCTTTGAAACACTGAATCTTTGGATATAATATTGTATATCAATTATACCTATAACTACCTATTTGCCACTCTGTGCTTGTTTAACACTAACTAATACCTATAATTGTATATATTGATGGATTCAAGTTGGCTCAAGTCAGTGAGTCCATGATTTTGGTATCATTTTGGTTAACTGTAATTGACTGTGATATTATTATTGTTGTTGTCGCTTGTTACCCTTCTTGTTGTGAATTATTTTCCCGTGCTGGTGTTGTTCCGCTTGTTTTATTCCCTGTTTTCCTGGCTTTCAAGGGGAGCAACCCACAAGGTCGCTTCTCTCTAAATTATAAACTGATGTAACAATCCCTTTCTCAAGCGTGAGGCTAGCAACCCCACCCTGTAAACAAAGCTGCTACAGAAACTTCAGCACGATGAATCTCCTTGCGCCAAAAGAAATAGTCTGTGTGGGGACATGGAATGTAAGCACCATGTACAAGATTGGCAAAGCTGCCCAGATCGCAAACGAAATGAAAAGATACGGAATTCAAGTACCAGGGATATGTGAAAGCAGATGGAACGGGAATGGACTCACCAAATTGTCAATGGGTGAGTCAGTAATCTACTCTGGTCACCCAGAGGATAACCACATGCACACCACGGGCGTGGCTATCATGATGTCATCAACGGCAACGAAGGCCCTCATGCAATGGGAGGCGATCTCGCCCAGGTTAATGACCGCCAGATTCAACTCCAAAGGAAGGAAAGTGTCAATTATACAATGCTATGCACCGACTAACAACGCAGACCTCGAAACGAAAGAAGAATTCTACAGAAAACTACAGGCAACAATGGACAATACTCCAGTCGGCGACAATAAAATACTAACAGGAGACATGAACGCCAAACTGGAATCAGACAACACAGGAAGGGAACTCATCATGGGTAGAGTAGCTCTCGGAGAAATAAATGAAAATGGAGAACTCTTCGCCGACTTCTGCGCCTTCAATGAACTAGTGATTGGTGGCAGCGTATACAAACACAAGGATATCCACAAGGCTACACGGGTGTCACCAGATGGCCGAACCAAAAACCAAATCGACTTCATCTCAATCTCAAGGAAGTGGAGGCGCAGCCTGCTGGACACAAAAGTAAGAAGAGGAGCAGACGTTGGCTCAGACCACTACCTCGTATAAGGGACAGTCCAAATCAAGTTTAAAGCTTTCAGAGAAACAGGAGCTGCAGATAGACTACAAGCCAAGTTCAACACCCAAAAACTGAAGGACAAGGACACAAAAGACATCTTCACTGCAAGCATAAAGGACAAAGCCGGGACACAAATCAACACTGGCGAAGAGGTCAGCGTCGAAAAGCACTGGAACAACTTGAAAACAGTGTGGAGTCAAACCTGCATGGAAGTTCTAGGCAGAAAGAAGAGACATGACAAACAGTGGCTCACTATGGACACTTGGAGTGTGATAGAGGAGAGAAGGATGGTGAAATAAAAGATTATGCAGTGCACCGATGAGCAACAAAAACGGGAGTTGAGTGCAACTTGAACTTGAAGGATCTGGTCTTCGCCGATGATATATGTCTGATTTCCCACAAACTGGAAGATATGCAAGCGAAAAGCATTAAGTTGGCAGAAGAAGCATCCAGAGAAGATAATACTTCAGGTGAACATAGAGAAAACAGAGGTGATGAAGATTCCTGGGCAACACCACCAACAGCAACAACAACAACAGACAACAATCAGCATAAATGGGAGGAACCTGAAAGAAACAACCTCCTTTACTTACCTTGGAAGCATTGTTTCAACTACAGGCGGAACTGACGAGGATATCAAAGCAAGAATTCGAAACGCAAGGCAAGCTTTCACTACTCTCAAGTGTGTGTGGAGGTCAGCAGCACTCAGCATCAAAAATGAGATCCGGAGTTTCAACTTCAATGTGAATTCAGCGCTACTTTACGGATCAGAGACTTGACCAGCGTGTCATAAAGAGCATCTCAAACAAACTACAAACCTTCATCAACAGTTGTCTTCGCTCAATACTCAAGATCAGATGGCCGGCCAGAAAAGATGAGCAACAGGGATCTCTGGGAGCAAACCAACCCGTAACTGATTGTGAAACAAATACGCAGGAAGAAATGGAGATGGATTGGCCATTCTCTAAAGGAACCACCAAGTGATATCACTAGACAAGCCGTTGCTTGAGTGGAACCCGAAAGAAAAGCGGCGAGTTGGTTGTCAGTGCAAGGGCGACTTGAAGGAGGTCATGTTAAGAGGAGATGAAAACGTTTGGGCAGATTTGGAGCCAGGTGAAGACTCTAGCAGAGAACAGCACGCAATGGAGACGCACGGCTGAAGCCCTATGCTCCTGTAGGAATTAAAGGATACAATAAAATATAATAATATTTGAGCCTCCATGACGTTTCAAAACATGTAGTATCATGTTTATCACATATGAATTCACGTATTTTCCATATGGCAAATAAAACACATACACACACACACTCATACAAAACAAATCTTCATGAATCAACTATAGAAGAGTGAACACAACAACAATTTGACATTAGTCATTACAAATATATGTGATGACTCCTTACATATTTTCTATTGGTAAAAATGTCCATGGACAAATGACCTTCAAATAAACTGACTTCCATTTATGTGTAAATTTTTCACTATATGTTTTGATGATTAATAAAAATCCGAAAAAATTTGCTGAAGAAGCCGTGGCTTACACAGCGAAACATTCAGAAAAATCATGTTTCCATTTTCTTAACGACCTGGGATTATTTACGTAATTTATGATGAATATAATTTTACTCGCATCATTCGAGAAATAAAAATTATTTGAGCGCGCAGTCATTAATGCATTCATCAATTCAAATGTGATTTTTAACCTCGATTAATCTAGAGAAGAGTGAATTTGATGAAAGCTAAACAGGTGTGTCTCTTGCACTGTGAACATTGAACACATGCATAATTTCCTACTTTAGAATTTCACGCTAAAACTTTAAAGTTTATAATAGGCACATACCCTTTTCTGTAATGCGGAAATTGTTTGGAAGATATGTTTAATATTACATTGTAATACAGATATCACACAACGCAAATTAAGAAATATTCTGACACCCCACATCACTGAAACCAATGAAATATCACATTCAGATTGCAGACACGACTGCTGATATATTTATCAGTCATAGTGGTGGTCAGCCGGCATCTATAACAATCAGTGAGTCGACAGGTAGTCGATAAACTGCTGGATGTTGACGAATAAAGCTTGATCGAATGAGAACCATAAACCACTGAACACACAACCACAGACAACATGGTTTCATTCATTACAGGTCTTCATACAAGAGAGTGAACATCTCACGGACGAAGCTATTTAGGCGACTAGACACTGCAGAAGCTGAAAACTGTGCTCATCGAATCACACACGCGAAGTAAATGCAAAAGAAGTCTTCAGCAAGCAATGAGACGATTTCTTCGTGGAATTCGTCGTGGCGAGAATTCACGACTCAATCTGACAAATGGGTAGTCGAATTGTCATTCGATTGTCGAACGAGAACACGATTGCAATGCTCTCTGACGAAGAAAACACAGGATTCTGACACAACGCGTGTGAACATCAAGGACAGTCGGAATCACAATATAACAACTAACCGAATAGTTCTGAGTAATTCCACTGACACCTAACTCAGTTAACTGCGATTTATTTCTAATTTGGCTTTGTTGGTTTTTCTAGAAACGACAAATTCTGTGAATCTACGTGAACCTATATGAGGTTATGAATTGGGTGGCGATAACCTTCTGAAAATTTCTACCAAGTGAAACTCCTGAGATATGCCTTATAAATGTGATACAATGATGTTGAATGCGATTTCAGCAATCACTGCAGTCAATGAGAAAGTTCTGCTGCAAATGCTGTAGAAGTTTGCACTTCACAACTCAATTCAATTAAGATGCGAGAGGTTCTGGAAGAAAATATACATCTCTCAACGTCCATGGATTTCTGTCGGTGATTCAATATGGAGAAGCGGTGAATGTGTAGACAAAGAATTCATTGTAAATGAATGAGTATCGATTTCTCACTGGTAGTTGTGCAGATCTCATGCAACTTCTTGACGGTCCGTTTTCGTCCTAACAGCAGTCTTGCGTATAGACTGTTGAGTTAGAGACGGGTGTCTGAAATTACTTGTGTTTTTAATATCTTTATTTGTAATCACAGCCTAACGGATTTTTCAAACGTGTAGATTTACGTCGAATGCTCCACATTTGAAGGTGGTAAATTTTTAGTTTCCTGATTTTTGCTGTTTGAATAATTTGGTTTTCCATTTTCTGTTTTTATTTTTATTGTGAGTGGTTTTCATTCTTCCTCCTTCGAGTGCGTTTATCGATAGTTTTAGGATTATCGTCAATTATTGAATTAAGATTTTATTTTTCTTACCGGAAATTTATATTTCTGGATATTTATGTATATATCCGAATCTATCCTGCTCAATTTAAAAATACATGCTAATCTATATATGTGCAGATATATACTTCTATTTGTTATGCCATCAATTTTTTCAATTTTCACCTATTTGATTGTGAAATTTATTCGGATTATTTGACTTACTCAATACTAATATATAATTGTATTTTGAAATTGTATTTGTAGTTGCACACGTCTCTTTGCAAACATATATATGGATTTGTTTAAATGAAAGTATTTGAAAAATAGCAGGCGAATAATGATTATAATCAATGAATTCTATACAAGGATTGCTTGCTTCCATCGTTCGATTCGCTTTACAGAATACCGTAACAAATGCATATTTTATTGACTCATTTTATGTCAGTGTTACGAATTCTCCCTATTCCAGGTCAGTGGGTAATAACAGTTCAAAGGAAGTTGTTTCATTTTAGTAATTCGACTATGATATATGTTCAAGAAAGAGGGCTATGATCCTGATAACCTAATAATCACACTGTTCACTTGCTATTCCTTCATGACGCTGGCTTGAATATGATAAATCCAGCTAGAATATACCTGAATGAATTGAAATTACTATGATAAGTTGACAAACGAAACCTTCTCATTCCTTACTTTATGCTCCTGAAAACCAACGACAAATTACGTTTGATTTAAACAATAGTAACGGATGCATAAAAAAAGAGCCACAAGAATAGTACATTGAGATCAATAGATGAAAAATGACTATAAAAATTAGCAATAATTCACAGAAAATAAAGTAAATAGGGAGAAGACGCGAAAAAACACCAAACCAGCCCAAAGGGAAAAACAGTAACCTAAGAAAAAACACATAAATAGATTAACTAACAGCACTACAGTAAACAGACGAACAAACATTACGAAGAGAAAATACACATACATCAGAATCAACGGAAATCATTCACACTGAGCCACAGTGCCTGTGTTCATTCACCCATTCCATAAGTAAGTTGACATGCATTTATGCATGCAATTATGTATGTTCAATAGGTGAGTTCATGCCTCCTGATTCGGTTGTGTGAGTGAATGTGAATTGAACAGTTCGCTGAAAGGATCAGTACACCAGTGAATAAGTGATTATTGATGTTGGGAGAATGTGAATGTGAAAATAACGACATTCCTGGAGAGAGCATGCAGTAAGTGGCAGGAACACAGCTTCAGCGAACCACATCACGATACGCTCAAGTATAAGAAGTTGTGATTCATTGCTCCATGCAACACTAACCAGTCAATCGAAATTCTTCGCCTTAATATGTTTTCAGATGGATCTACAGACAATGAAATTATTCATCGGATGAAACGAGAGACAATATTAATTTAAGTGGTCAATTATTTATGCATTCATGAATTTGCATATATCTATAAGTTCGATTAAACTAGATACGAGTGAATTTGATGAGAGCAAAACAGGTGTGTCTTTTGCACTGTGAACATTGGACACATGCACAATTTCCTACGTGAGAATTTCACGCTAAAACGTTAAGGTATATAATAGGCACATACCCCTTTCTGTAATGCACAAATTGTTAGGAAGATATGTTTAATATTACATTGTAATACAGATATCACACAACGCAAATTCACAAATATTCTGACACCCCACATCACCGAAACCAATGAAACATCATATTCAGATTACAGACACAACTGCTGATGTAATCATCAGTCATAGTGGTGGTCAGCCAGCATCTCTAGCAATCAGTGAGTCGACAGGTAGTTGATAAACTGCTGGATGTTGACGAATAAAGCTTGAACGAATGAGAACCATAAACCGCTGAACACACAACCACAGACCACATGGTTTCATTCATTACAGGTCTGCATACAAGAGAGTGAATATCTCACGGACACAGCAATTTAGGCGACTAGACACTGCAGAAGCTGAAAACTGTGCTCATTGAATCACATACTCGAAGTGAATACAAAAGAAGTCTTCAGCAAGCAATGAGACGATTTCTTCGTGGAATTCGTCGTGTTGAGAATTGATGACTTAATCTGACAAATCGGGAAGTCGAATAGTCATTCAGTCGTCGAACGAGAACTCGAATGCAATGCTCTTTGACGAAGAGAACACAGGATTCTGGCACAACGCGTGTGAACATCAAGGACAGTCGGATTCACAATATAGCAAAATGATGAATCGTACCATACGATTACACTCAATGCTTTCTGAGTTAGAATAAATTACTTCAATTTTACACATGCTCGGCTTTTCACAGAATGACAACAGTGGTTTACCGTGTGTGACTGTTTTCATATTATGAATTTTGACCGACAAGTAACACCTGAATTTTCTGCAGAAGTTTTGCTTCTTGGTGAATTCAATGTGTTTTCATATCATGCATGTACACCGTATTCCATGAACACTATGCTTGACAGAGATTACGCGTGAGCTGCTTCTTTGCACAACAGTCATACAAGTCACACATAGCAAATACGTTTACTGGCTGTTTGATGTGTTCGCGATTCATTCGTCAAGTCTACATATTCCGGTCGCTGACGTGTTGGTTGTTACTGAATATACATTTGTTGCGTTGATACATTTGTACTAGAATCCTGGAGCAAGTCAATTGGACCGATTCCATATCAGTTTGTTTATTAGATGTATCCCACAGTGGAACAGTATTATTTACTGGATGACGTTTCAAACAAAATTTATTGTTCATAATCATATCAATTATGACTATAATTATATCGATTGCAATTATATTTATTATATAATCATATGACTGATATTATTATGAACAATAAATTTTGTTCGAAACGTCATCCAGTAAATAATACTGTTTCAATGTGTGATACATCTATTAAACAAACTAATATGGAATTACTTACTACCACAGTGCTCAAGTTTTACACATATATAAATTGGACCAACAGAGACAAGGGATGACATCTGTTTAACTGTGCATATCCCAAGTAATTTATGCCTAAAGAGGAGGAGATATTCGCAAATTGCAATCATCGGAAACCTTGTGAATACAGGTCATCTCGTCAAGATCTCCGATCGCTTCAGAAAATATTGAACATACAAAGTACACCGAATACGGAGAGTGTAATTATTATCTCTCATCCCTGGTAATTGCATTTTGAGAACACAGATCAGTCACCAATATTTGGGATCTCAGAGGATTGATCCAGTTTTTAATCTAAAAAACTGCGAACTCCTCGATTTACAATGTCAACCATGAAGCTAACACGCTTAGTTATAGTTTTCTGTTTTCTGTCTTCTCTTCGTGTTATTTTCCCTTTTTGAAGGAATAACAGATGATTTCATCTCAGAGGAAAATTTATTAAACTTGTAATTCTGATGTGCAAATTATATAATGTGTCCTTTATTGCCAATTAAACAAGTTAATATGTCATCGCCAATTCTTTTAATTTTGTAATTTCAGGTAGTTCGCAGCCGTTGAAAATTGGTGAAATAGAACGAGAAAATGTTGTGATCGAAATATGCTTTCTCATGTATTACCCAGAATAATCCAGTGAACCAATTATATTAATCTGTTTTAACATTTCACAAAACCAGATTGTCGATGATCATTCCAACAATCACTGCAATCAATAAGAAAGTTATGCTGCAAATCCAGTGGAAGTTTCCACTTCACAACTCAATTCAATGAAGATGCGAGAGGTTCTGGAACAAAATATACATCCCTCAACATCCATGAATTTCTGTCGGTGATTCAATATGGAGAAGTAGTGAACGTATATACAAAAAATTCATTGTAAATGAATGAGTATCGGTTTCTCACTGGAAGGTTTGCGAATCCCATGCAACTTCGTGAAAGCCCGTTTTCGTGCTAACAACAGTCTTGCGTATAGACTGTTGAGTTAGCGGCGGGCGTCTGAAATTACCTGTATTGTTGCTGTCTATATGTCTACATTTTGAGCCTATCGGTTTGATCCACGTTGGAATTTGCGCAAAACATAATTGAGTCGTATGAATGTATGCAGAGTGGAACGACGGATGTAACAAGATGTTCAGCTTATCTAAGAATACGTCCATCACTCGAGATGAATCGCTTAATTAGGTGTGTTTCCATATATCATATCTAATTAGGTCTGTTGGTGAAGTGACTAGCGCCATCGAGGATTTATGGGAAACATATGTCTCTGAAGTTGCTATGTATCATCATTTTTTTTCCGAGATGCTTGTCTGTTTATTTTAATTTTGTGATATTAATGTGTTCAAATTATTCTGGATTTGTTTTAATCGTTTTTATTTAGGTTCTCATTTTGAAATATTTTGAAACATAGGATATTTCGAATTAAAATGAATTTTTGCTGTATATATCACTTACGTTTCTCTAATATTATAAATAGTTTATTTTCTCAATTAAATTTTTTAAAGAAAATTATTTTTTGTTCACAGATATTTGCCACTCATAACAATTTTTAAAATGTACGGTTGCAGTCTCAAGTAAACTTAACAATTTCTGCAATAAGCGACTTCTCATTTGTCACTGTAAACGTGAAGTTTAACAGTGAAATAAATAAAGCCGCCGGTTCTTATTTACAACGGGTTTGAGGTAAGTCGAAAATCTGTGTTATATGATATAAAAGCATGTATACAGTTTTTAAAATATATGCATTGCAAACACGTGATACGATCATGAATGGAAGCAGTTCCTCTAACAGTCCAACAGTCACTTTATTTATTGAAGCTGCTTTAATGGACTACGGGAGTGCAAGGTGAAAGTAACAAATAATTCCAAAAAAGTAAGCATATTTGAAAAATCTTTTTTGAAAAGCGCACCTTTCAACTCTGCACGAAAACAAAATATATGTATATATACATATATAAATATGCACTATATAAACTGGCGAAATCTGTAAAATGACAGCCGATTTTTGTGAACATGGCATAACTGATCAACGTTCACAGTTCCTTGCAGTTATTCACGCCCTACCGCGGGAATTCAGCAAGTGCGTAACTCTGCAGATGTCGGTAAGTAACTCGTACGAGTTGCTAAAAGCATCCATCCTCAAGAGAAACGTTCTCACAGATCGACAACGTCTGGATGAGTTATTTCGTAACATCGAGTTAGGGGATCAGTCAGCTGTGAGCATGCTGGCAAGAATGAAAGAGATCATTGGCCAAAGTCAGTTCGATGAAGGACTGTTCAGAGAACTATTTTTATCCAAACTGCCACAGTCAGTTCAGACTGTACTTGTGACACTTCAAAGTGTTCTCATAGATGACTTAGCTGTCTCTGCAGATAGAATTCTAGAGATAACGAAACGGCCAGTTACCGAAGTGTACACTGTTACCGAACAGACTTCGAGTAAGGATTCTGCAATGATAGAGTTAATCAACTCCGTCCAGCAGATGCTTAGGTCAAACAGGCCTAGCAATTCCTCCTATCGTCGTTCTAAATCCCCTCAACGGATAAACGTACGTGGACGATCTAAGTCCAACACACGTTCTCTCAAAAATCCTGACTGGTGTTGGTATCACAACACCTATGGCAAGGAAGCAAAATGTTGTCGAAAACCTTGTGATTTCGACAAAGCCTCCAAGTCTGTGGGAAACTATCCCGCCGGCACGCGTTAGCGGCAACCGTCGCCGGTGGCACTAGCCGTTTACTTTACATCCACGATGTAATGAGCCAGACTAGATATCTAGTCGACACAGGCGCCGAAGTCAGCGTCCTTCCTGCTACAGCAGCAGATCGACAGAAGGATCCTAACTTCAACCTACAGGCTGCAAATGGAAAACCAATTGCAACCTATGGTCGGAAATACGTCTATCTGAACGTAGGTTTACGCAAACCTATTCGGTGGATTTTCCTAATCGCTGACGTCACAATGCCCATCATTGGCACGGACCTACTTAATCATCATGATTTGCTCGTAGACGTCCGCCATAAACGATTAATTGACAACACTACTAGTTTGTCTATCAAAGGCATAACTTACGTAGGCCCCAGTTTGTCAATCGTTAAGATGAAAGCAATCCTCGATCCAACTTTTCAACCGATTGTTGACAAATATCCGGAACTGAATTGCCCATCTAACGATCTCCCGTGTATAACCAGCAATGTTATGCACCACATCATAACCTCAGGACAGCCCGTGACATCTAAAGCACGACGACTGGCACCTGACAAACTGAGAATTGCCAGAAACGAATTCGATCATATGCTCACCCTTGGCATCATTCGGCCATCGAATAGTCCATGGGCATCCCCGTTGCATATGGTACCGAAAAAGGATAGCAACGATTGGCGACCCACTGGTGATTACCTGCGAGTGAACGCCAAAACAACTCCTGATTGCTACCCTTTGCCTCACATACACGACTTGACGGCAACGTTATCTGGAGCATCCATATTCTCCAAAATCGACTTGGTTAAAGCATATAACCAAATCCCGATGGCAACGGAAGATATCCCGAAAACGGCTATCATTACGCCTTTCGGACTTTTCGAATTTCTACGTATGCCATTCGGCCTCCGGAATGCGGCCCAAACATTCCAACGCTTCATCAACGAAGTATTTCGCGGTCTCGACTTTGTATACTCATACTTAGACGACTGCTTCATTGCCAGTCCAAATAAGGAAACTCACCTTAGACACTTGGACTTGGCATTTGAAAGGTTACGCCAACATGGTGTTACCATCAATATACAGAAGTGTCAAATAGGCGTTAACTCACTCGATTTTCTGGGTCACACTTTTGACTGTCAGGGCATTCGCCCACTGGCTACTTTGGTCGATCACTCTAAGAAAACGCGTTCTGGACGTCACGTTAGATTCCCAGAATACCTTCACACCTATTTCACATAACTGAGTGACACATCAATTTTTTTTTATGTTGCGTCATTTAACACAAGTAAATGATATTTTTCCTATAACCGTACATAAAATTAAATTAGATGTATATATTTTTTTTTCCGATATTTTGCACTATACATTATTTTACTGTATAGTAGATGCATGTCATTTTTTTTTGGTAAAAAAACGCTTATTTGGTACATTTTTCTTGACAAGGTTCTCAGCATTCTTGTTTTCTTTTCCAGGTGCAACGGGCACTGGGCAGAAAACAAACGAAGCACGGGATCCAATGAAAAATACCGAGGAAGCTATGTACAGACACCCTATTAGCATAGGCAGACAGACCAGCAGGCTCTCGATCAAGCCGCTCGGAAGATTTTTTTCACCCATCAGGGAACCATCAAGATTTTTTTACTTCCGGCTGGTCATGTCTTAGGGTCCTCACAAACCCACTAGGGGGGGGGGAGTGAGCTGTAGCGGTAAATAATTCCCCAAAATTATTAACCACAGCAATCATCACTCAACATTGGATGCTGACCACCACTGTTTAAGTCGACTTGTTTAGCTGAAGGCTTACGGTCAAGCGTCCCCGCCATTTGGTGCTCCGTCGTGTCACGTGCGTGCACGATTACTAGCTAGCTAAGCATTCATTCCTACCCGCGATTTGGTCCCAAAATATATATCGTATTTGGACGACAAAATCTGGTCTTTTGCTTTACCATTTGGTACTCGAAGAACGAACACTATAGTGGTTGTTGGTATAAGATCTTGCGTTAGTATAATCCGTACAACTCGCGAACGTCGATACCTTCAATCTCTAAACAATAAAAGAAACAAGTAAACAAAGGAAATTGAAAACGCGATCCCAAATCAAGAAGAAAAAATAATAACACAATACAAGACTTCCCAGTTAAAAATTTAGATAAATATCCAAACATCAATGAAACCTCAACCAAAAAAAACAGGGTTCCCTGAAAAATATCATAAAAAAATTGAAAGTCAGAAATGAAAATATCAGATAGTCAAAAGACACAAATAAGAATAATCCAGCAAAACTGGTAAGCAGTAAACGGCACAAGAACTTCAGACTGAATAAATTCTACATATCCGCTCATTCTATTGTCTAGTACGCAGTGAGCAATTTCAAAAGAACGGTATTCTGATGGAATCAACATCGAGTGAAATGCCAACTTCAACTACAAAATACCCCAAGATAACAACAACATGAATGAAGTACATCGTAGGGTAGAACTCCGTGAGTCAGCAGTTTCGAACAGTTTCTTTGTGATTTCAGTTGTGGTTGTCAAGAGAAGTGGGGCACTGCACAACGAGGATCAGCAAATGGACATCCACACAATTCTCACAAGTCACATATGGAAAAAGATAGATATATGGGTGTCAGTCTATGGACCACCACTTGATGCGATGAAGGGCTATAAGAGTATCAAGGCACCTGCAAGCTATGATTCATTCTCCTACGGAGCCATGTCTGAATGCGTGTCAACATTCACATGACGACTACAAATTACAGTCCATTTCGGCACTCTCTTAATTTGTTCAGAGAGGGTCAGACTGTGACCATATGAGGTGTGAATGCTTCAGCCAGTCTCAGAATAGTGGTTTTCTGTCTGATGCTCAATGCACGACAAATGTGGAGTGACAAGATGACATCATTCCACCTGAAATACTGTCAAGTTGAGCTTAAGAGGAGGACGCCCGGATAATCTAGGCAAGTGAACAGTAAACATACTTCAGAATCAACTGAAATCATTCACACTAAGCGACAGTGCATGTGTTCATTGACCCACTCACTCCATAGAAAAGTTGACATGCATTTATGTATGCGGTTTTGTATGTGCAATAGGTGAGTTTATGCTTCCTGATTCCCTTGAAGGAGTGATTTCAAATTGAACAGTTCGCTGAAAGGATCAGTACACCAGTTAATAAGTGATTAATGATGTTGGGAAAATGTGTATGTGAATATAACGACATTCCTAGAAAGAGCATGAAGTAAGTGGCAGGAAGACAGCTTCAGCGAAGCGCAGCACGAAAGTCTCAAATATAAGAAGTTGTCAATCATTGCTCTATGCAACACTAACGAGTCAGTCGTCATTCTTCTCCTCAATACATTTTCAGATGGATCTACAGACAATGAAATTATTCCTCGGATGCAACGAGAGACAATATTAATTTAAGTAGGCAGTTATGTATGCATTCATGAATTCGCATGTGTCTGTAACTTCGATTAAACTTGAGACGAGTGAATGTGATGAGGGCAAAACAGGTGTGTCTTTTGCACTGTGGAAAATAGACACATTCGTTATTTCTGCCTGAGAATTCCCACGCCTGTAATGCCGTAAAGACATTAAAGTAAACTCAACTTCGACTACAATGCAGAAAATGTTAGGAAGATATGATCATTATTACATCGTAATACAGATATCACGCGGAGCGAATTCAGAAATATTCCGATACCCCACATCACTGAAACCAATGAAATATCACATTCAGAGTGCAGACAAGACTGTTGATACTATCATCAGTCATATTGGCGGTCAGCCAGCATCTCTAACAATCAGGGAGTCGACAGGTAGTCGGTAAACTGCTGGATGTTGACGAATAATGCTTGAACGAATGAGAACCATAAACCACTGAATACACAACCACAGACGACATGGTTTGATTCCTTACTGGTTATCATACAGGAGAGTGAACATCTCACGGACGCAGCAATTTAGGCGACTAGCCACTGCAGAAGCTGAAACCTATGCTCATCGAATCACATACTCGAAGTAAATACAAAAGAAGTCTTCTAGACGCATTGAGACGATTTCTTCGTGGAATTCGTCGTGGCGCGAACTCACGACTCAATCTGACGAATGGGTACTCTAATTATCATTCAGTTATCGAACGAGAACACGATTGCAATGCTCTCTGACGAAGAAAACACAGGATTCTGACACAACGCGTGTGAACATCAAGGACAGCCGGATTCACAATATAGCAAAATGATGAACTTTACCATACGATATTGCTGAATGCATTCTGAGTTTCATTAATTATCCTCAATTTATTACCTGCTCGCCTTTTCACAGATAGGCAGGAACCACCTGGATATCCTGAATGACTTTTGATATTTGCTGAATTGGATGTGTTTTCACATAATTCATTTACACTGTGTCCAATGAACACTTGCAGCTCACACGTAATCTCGCGTATGTTTAGTGATTTGATAATTTTTAAATCTAATCAGCTACATATTTTGATAAATTTCATGCAATTTTCGTGGCCGCTAGTCAAAATTGAACTTTTTATAACAAATATTTGTCTCGATTTAATCCGTCTGCATGTATTTAAGGATTATTTGGTGTTATTTTAAAGGAAGTTAATGTTTTTATTCATGTGTGGATTCATTATTTTCAGGAACTCTACTCAGAGTTTTTTAAAATTCTGGATATTCTTCTTTTGTGCAACTGTCACTGTTTGCATTTTTAGTGGTTTTTTGTTTATGATTTTATCATTTACTTTGAATTCAGCAATAGAATTATGTTTGAAATATGCGTTAATTTTCAAATTGAAATCGCTCACCTTTGTCTGATATTCAGTTTGAATTTTGTGCAATAATGAAATATTCGTGTTAGTGCATTATATCCTTTTGAGAAAATTTGTTATTATACCCGAAAAATGATATCCGTTATTAATAATTGAATTATAAGTTTCTCAAGCTTATGCATATATATGCCTGTTAGATTACCAGTGACCAGGTATTCTGCTATTATGTATGGGCTACCTCGTGACAATCCATAAAGAATAGCCCATCAGAGGGCAAAGATTCAAGTGCACTCCCATTTCTTTTCACTTCGAGTTTGACGTCACTGGGACTCTCTACGGGTAGATGTGGCAATGCACAGTCCTTGAACAGCTTTCAAAAGAGAATGGACATTCGTGTAAAGACACAAGGACTTCGTACAAACGGTTCATACCCTAAAACTCAAACAGAATTTATGGGTTTTCACCTAATCTCATCTTTTTTACTTCTCACATACGCTCTATTCTTAATCTCCTGACTACTCCAGCTATTACTTCCCTTGCTGTATTAATAAAATTATTGATTCATATGGGTATAATATTTGTATAAATACTCGATATATGATCATTTCAAATTCATTAGGCTATCAGTTTAAACAGTGTTTTTTCAAGTCTACATATTCTTCACTGATCAAATCTATTATTATTATTATTATCGCTCATTTCGACCACAGTGGAGGATTAACGAATGAAAAGATCAAGTTCATTCACATAGTTTTAATACACTGCAAAGTACAAGACATTTATAATCAATCTGAGGCACCAAGCCTTTCGGAGTCCATCAAAGCTATGACAGTCGAGTGGCAGGACAAAATACCCGGAAGTTTATCGAAGGCCAGGAACCTTTTTACCTTACAACTAAGAAGTGAGCAGAAAGAAGTCCAATCGGCTTACACTAGCACGTGAAAACGTATTTGAATATTATATAGATTGGAAAACACTAGCAAAAACATAATTTCGAGCCCCAATATTTGACGGAGATAGGGCTACGCGATGTGGTAGGAAAAACTATTAAATATCAATATTTTTACAACATGAGCTATTCGAAGAAACGATGCGTTCACAACACAGAACTTAATTTGTGATAGTCAGATAACCTAACTGTCAATTTACTGCTTGTTCAAGAGAAAAAAATGATTCTGAAGAATCTGTTGAATACAAAAACGAATAATACAGTCAAAACGTATGAACAATAAAAAAATAATTCAACTGTAATTCTCACCCTTGATCTCTGAAAAAATATTCAACTTAATCATTTGTTTTGTTGAATTGCGAACAGGTTACAAAATGATAGAATAACAGAAAACTATCAAAAATATCTACCTAAATTTCATCAGTATTTATTAAAATCGACATTGCTACGCCAATATTTCCGAGTGGGTGCTAAAACAACTTCATTTCGACAGAGATAAAACAGCATATATTATAACGACACTCAAAGCAATTAGTAGGTATAAGAAAGTGAACGAATGACAACAGATTTGCAGCGTGTATTGAATACTTTCTTATGCAATGGAAACCACTAAGGGATTATTCTCCAGGGTTCAATGAAACCATTACAAAATTAAAAACTAAGTGAAAGCAGTTCACGAAAATGAACATCAGAAGAAATTCAAACTACATCAACACTCATTACATTGTCCAGTACACAGTGAGCAATTTTAAGAGAATGCCATTCTGATGGAATATACATCCAGTGAAATTCCAACTTCATCTACAAAATATCCCAAGAGAATAACAACATAAATGAAGTACGTCGTAGGGTAGAACTCCGTGAGTCAGCAGTTTCGAACAGTTTGTTTGTGACTTCAGTTGTGGTTGTCAAGAGAAGTGAGGCAGTGCACACCGAGGATCAGCAAATGGACATCCACATAATTCTCACCAGTCACATATGGAAATAGATAGGTAGTTGGGTGTCAGTCTATGGACCACCACTTGCTTCGATGAAGGGCTATAAGAGTATCAAGGCCCCTTCCAATTATGATTCATTCTATTACGGAGCCATATCTGAATGCGTGCCAACATTTGCATGACGACTACACATTACAGTCCATTCCAGTAATCACTTCACTTGTTCAAAGAGGGCTAGACTGTGACCATATGAGGTGTGAATGCTTCAGCCAATCTCAGAATAGTGGTTTTCTGTCTGATGCTCAATGCACGAGCAATGTGGGGTGACCGGGTGACATCATTTCATCTGAAATACTGTCAAGCTGAGCTCAAGAGGAGGACACCCGGATAATCTAGGCAAGTGAACAGTAAACATACTTCAGAATCCACTGAAATCATTCACACCAAGTCACAGTGCATGTGTTCATTGACCCACTCACTCCATAGGAAAGTTGACATGCATTTATGCATGCAATTATGTATGTTCAATAGGTGAGTTTATGCCTCCGTATTCCCTTGAGGGAGTGAATTCGAATTGAACAGTTCGCTGAATGGATCAGTACACTAGTGAATGAATCATAATTGGTGTTGAGAATATGTGTATCTGAAAATAATGACATTCCTGGAAAGAGCATGAAGTAAGTGGCAGGAAGACAGCTTCAGCGAAGCGCAGCACGAAAGTCTCAAATATAAGAAGTTGTCAATTATTGCTCTATGCAACACTAAAGAGTCAGTCGTCATTCTTCTCCTCAATATATTTTCAGATGGATCTACAGACAGTGAATTTATTACTCGGATGCAACGAGAGACAATATTAATTTAAGTGGGCAGTTATCAATGCATTTATGAATTCGTAGGTGTCTGCGATTTTCTGGAGACGTGTGAATGTGATGAGAGCAATACAGGTGTCTGTTTTCTACTCTGGAATATGGACACATGAGTAAGTTTCGGCTTCAGTATTTCAACGCCTCCAATTTTGAAAAAATTAAGGAAAAACTCACGTTCTCCTACAATCCAGAATTTTGATATGGAGGTTATCTTTCCAAATGACATTGTTATACAAACATCACGCGTAATGAATTCACAGATATTCCGATACCCGATAACACTGAAACCAATGAATGAGAGCAAAACAAGTGTCTGTTTTGTACTGTGAAAAATAAACACATTCGTAAATTGCCGCTCGAGAATTTCACGCTGAAACTTCCAGGATATAAAAGAAACAGCTTCCCCCTTTCTGCAATGCAGAAATTGTTACGAAAATATGTTAAATATTACATCGTAATACAGATATCACGCGGAGCGAATTCAGAAATATTCCGATACCCGATAACACTGAAACCAATGAAATATCACATTCAGATTGCAGACACGACTGCTGATATATTTATCAGTCATAGTGGTGGACAGCCAGCATCTCTAACAATCAGGTGGTCGACAGGTGGTTGGTAAACTGCTGGATGTTGACAAATAAAGCTTGACTGAATGAGAACCATAAAACACTGAATACACAACCATAGACAACATGGTTTGATTCCTTACTGGTCTGCATACAGGAGAGTGAACATCTCACGGACGAATATATTTAGGCGACTAGCCACTGCAGAAGCTGAAAACGATGCTCATCGATTCACACACTCGAAGTCAATAAACGCAATGAGACGATTTCTTCGTGGAGGTCGTTGTGCGCGAATTCACGACTCAATCTGACAAATGTGTACGCGAATTGTCATTCACTTATCGAACGACAACACGATTGCAATGCTCTTTGATGAAGAAAACACAGGATTCTGACACAACGCGTGTGAACATCAAGGACAGCCGGATTCACAATATAGCAAATGATGAACTTTACCATAGGATATCACTGAATGCATTCTGAGTTACATTAAGTAACCTCAATTTATCACTTGCTCGGCTTTTCACAGATAGGCAGGAAGCACCTGATTTTCCTGAAGAACTTTACCTTTTTGTTGAATTCGATGTGTTTTCACATCATTCATGTACACTGTTTTCAATGAGGACTATGCATCTCACGCGTAATCTCGCATATGTTTAGTGATATGATAATTTTTAAATCTAATCAGCTACATATTTTGATGAATTTCATGCAATTTTCGTGACCGCTAGTCAAAATTGAACTTTTTATAACAAATATTTGTCTCGATTTACTCCGTTTGCATGTATTTGTGGATTATTTGGTGTTATTTTAAAGGAAATTAGTGTTTTTATTCATGTGTGGATTCATTATTTTCAGGAACTCTACTCAGAGTTTTTTAAAATTCTGGATATTCTTCTTTTGTATAACTGTCACTGTTTGCATTTTTAGTGGTTTTTCTTTGTGATTTTATCATTTACTTTGAATTCAGCAATAGAATTATGTTTGAAATATGCGTTAATTTTCAATATGAAGTCGCTTACTTTCATTTGATATTCAGTTTGAATTTTGTGCAATAATGAAACATTCGTGTTAGTGCATTATATCCTTTTGTGAAAATTTGTTATTATACCCGAAAAATGATATCGGTTATTAATAATTGAATTATAAGTTTCTCAAGCTAATGCATACATATGCCTGTTAGATTACCAGTGACCAGGTATTCTGCTATTACGTATGTATGGGCTACCTCGGGACAGCAAGACCAAAAAGCCCAACACACAACAAGTATACCACATCACATTAGTACGCTCTCTTCGGAGTGTGGAATCTTCCTCAGTATTTCTACGAAGGCCCAGTTTGTCTCACTATGGTGCCTATACATTATTTGTTGTGAAGTGGAGGTATAAGCTGCATTGCTACTCAGTGGAATTGACAGTTCACATATCACTGTTTTGTGGTCGATACCTGAAAACTTGGAACCCACTAATGCTGGGAGGGGACTTATATCGTGATAGAATATTAAGTCCGGTACGTTGTAACCTCTTGTGTGGCTAGTGACAGTTTGTTTCCAGCCGAAAATGTTCAGTTTATCGAAGAGCTTGTCATATTTATATGAGCCTGTTAATAAACCTCAATTGATTTCGAATAGGTTGAAGTCTCCACACATGATCTTATGCTCATATGGGAGAGTGGATACCTGCTTCAGTGCACTAATAAGTTGAGTCTCGTAACCACTAAAGTTGCCAGGTACTCTGTAGATACATCATATTAGAAGTGTAGGACTTTTGAAGTATACGTTGACGCATAGGGTGTCGTGAATATCATTGAGTTCCCTATTTCCTAGCTACCGAACACTGTGTTCAGGAAGTACATTAAGCAGCCTCCTCTCTTACCACTGTTCCTGTCATATCGAAAGTGTGAGTAACCACCGATGCCTATCTCTTCGTCTGGTATATTGAAGTGACAACAGGATTCAGTACTAATAACTATCGCTTGATCCTCTTGGTGAGTGAATTGTATTACTTGATTCAGAATAGGATGAGGTTGTTCTAGGATTAGGCAAGTTGGAGACATAGGTAGGAGTTTTTAGTTTGCCTATGTTTATAAAAGCATTGGATGTGATTGATAATTGCGCATGCACTAGACTGTGTCTGTTTCCTGCGCGATAGAGAACCGACATCAGTGATACGGGCTGAGGAGAGTTAACACCCATAGTATTTGTTCGATCAGTGCTAACGGGGATATGGCGGATAAGAAATTCTTGGAACCTTGTGATGCCCATCAGTTATTACACTGCTTCATGCATGGAGACACTGTATATGTCTTTACATGGGTCTTACATGGCTAAAATGTAACCACTGAGATGTTGTCATGAGCTAGAATACGCGCATATTTCTACTGCTTCTGTGTTTGCCTCTGATACTTTGCTTCAATTTTATGTTTATATATAATTGTTCATCGGCAATAAGTAGTCAAACAGCTGGGAAATATAATTCATATCATATATTTTACTAATAATAATAATAATTATGTATTCTTACTTTATGTACATGACGGACGCCTATTTACACGTATCATTAACATGATAAGTGATATATACATGGAGTAAGTATATTTACAATTTTTCACTTATCAAGGATATTTATACAAGGAAAGGTAGTTGAATAATGTCAGCAAACACACTTTACACAGGTTAAAACAATTAACATGATATACTCCTGGGCACCACTGTTGTTTGAATTTGTCGAAAACGCGCGTGACAAGTGGTTGGTTGCGTTGCATATGGTGGTGCAATGAAAACAAAATCAATATATATTGAACACTAATCACTGTTTTATTCTCTTCACTTGAAGGAAGATACTCGGGAGTCAATCGTCTGGATCACGAGATACAACAATTGCAGGATCTCAACATTAGCGAAGATAAGAAAGGAAGACTGTTAGACTCCAAGAGAAGACTCCCTCACTTTATAAGATTGATTCTAATGGAACAAAGGCAATTGGTAGTAGCACATATCGACTGATTGCTGCAGAAGTCAGCTGTTATCGTAATGTTGTGTTTGTGTTTTTTACTTTGTTGTAGGGCATTTGTCGGCTGAAATGCATTATTAATACCATATATCAACCAAAAAACCTATAAATATTGAGAAAAATTGTCGTTTTCAGCATCTGGATGGATTATTCAGTTGTCATGGAAGTGAATTGATGTTGTGTATGAGGGATGTTAAAATACCTTGTCAAGTGTTAATTACGCTAGGAAATTGGATAAAGGATTTCATCATGAGCTGACATCAGTTAGAGAACCACTGAGAAACTTTCAGGGAGTACTGGACAGCTGTTTCATCCTAGTTTGGGACCGGTTATTCAGCAGTACGCACCCACAGGGGTTCGTACCCAGGACTTTCCGGTCACAAGGCCAGAGAGCTAGCTCGTAGACAATTGAGCCACTGAGACCCGATCCAATGACCAATCAGCTAATGAATTCTAACTTCTGCCAATTCACGACATAGCGCGACCACTTCGCAATGTCTTCTTCCATGAGTTACTGCCCCATGTTCAACTTGCTCCACCTTACTGGTCACGGCTTCCCACTGGAATCCCAAGTAACTAACTGCTTGAATAGGGCCAGTCGCCAGTGAGCATCAGATCTATTTTCGAGTATTGGTTTGGTTATGGTTTCGTTTGATTGGACGGAGGATTGCATCATGAGCTGACATCAGTTAGAGAATCACTGGAAATCCTGCAGGGAGTACTGGACATCCAAACGGACAAAACCATTACAAAATACAATACTTGAATGAAAAACGGTGAGGAATGTGAAAAACTTTCGCTAAATGGAAGATACTTTCCTAAATGACGAATTGTTTTGAATATGAGGGTCATGAAAATTTCCCAAAACTCACAAAATTTACAGCTGTAGAGGAATTTGGGTTAGTTGTGTGGTAAGATAACAGTGGACAGCCTTCTAACTAATAACTACTTTGTGTTGTAGCACTTATTTTGATAGTAACCATTCTGTAACTCATCATTTATTGTTTTTGCTTTCCAGGTCACGATCGTTACTGCAGCATTCGTTGAACTTATTTATAGGTTTTCATGAAGCATAAACTGAGGATATACATGTAAATGATGAAAGATTTGTGAAATTATGGATGTATTTGTCGAAATAAATATTTCTAAAGAGTTTACAAGACATTCATACATTAATAATACGTACAGTTTGTCGAAGTGGAAAGTGATGCCAACTCAGAGGACGTAATGTGCGTAAAACGTCATAATGACATGTAATTGAAATAGGTGTCATAAGATAATTTTATTGCTTTTAGATAATTAGTTCCTCTGGCGATATACACACAAGAAGCCTAAGCAGTAAATTACAGTACTTTACGATAACGAAATAGTCAAAGAAGTTGACCGACGTGGTCAACTAATACATAAGTCTAAGTGGCAATATGTTCATGTAAGAGCCTGTTGATACTAAATGCTAACACAAGAAGAGTGATGTATTCGTCTTTTTAGTACCTAAAGATTTCCTCCAATACAGTACTGTTATACTAAGAATAAGAATAGCGGACTACTTGTGATAAATAGAATACACGTTCCCAAGTGTGCTTGAAGTGCCGAGACTACCAATGCAGGTCATGTACGTATTCGGCCTACGTTTGCTAGGTTATATTTTGTTATTACAATACGAACACAAGTTCGATGTATATTTTCTTCTTAACACTAATGCATGCAAATACTATGCGCAAATGGATTAAATGTAAATGCACGGCTTGGTGACGCACTGAGGAAATATTAACAGTTTACGACTTTGACACATTTCATACAAGTATCACTATGTTGCCTATCGTTTTCATTAACTATGCAATGTCCTCGAAATGATAAATAAAAGCGATACAGGAAGTCGACATAAATGCATATATTTACAAAAGAACAACAGTCAACCAAATAAAAAATAATTTTCTATGAAACAGTGTTTATTCACAGTAAAAAGAATTTACAGTTGCAGATATTTGATAGCTTCATCTTAGTCAACATGAAGTCCACTAATCATTCTATCCACAAGATGTGGATCAGTTCCCCTCAGTTGATTGTGGCACCGGAGTAGCCTGTGAAGTTTTCATCACCACTAGATCCTTCAACAGAAAATGGATATGGTCTTTCCATGCAAAGTTCAAGATTGTATTCCTTCAAGCATCTGCGGCGCATTAAGGAACATCTGAGGATGTACACATATCAGGTGACCAATTCCTTATCTTAGCCATATTGAATGTGTGAACAAGGGAGGGAACAATCGTAAAATTGATGAGATTCTATAGATTAGTCGTCTATATATTCCATGACAGATTAGAAGAATCTTGGAACTTCGAATTTATCTTTAACAGTTTCTCTTCTGCAAAAAGGGAAATTATTACACAATTGCTTCCACTATCCAACCGTTACAACCAACTGAAAAAGACTGAATCTTCAAACTTTATACGTCTTTGATTAAGATACCCAATAATATTCTTTTGGTAAGTGGATTCGATGTATATCACCACTGTGAAATTTACACATATATTTATTTGTCCCCTTAAGCTGTAAAATTTAATTTCCATCTTATTTTATTATTATTATTGCTTCAAAGCTCGCATTTGTAACGTGCACTACGTATTAGCCGCAAAGCTTACGCAAATCAAAATCTACCAATCACAGTATGCACAAGTGGTTTTCAAATGTTCAGCCTCTCCACAAGCCATGTGCATCACTATCCATTGCCTACAGTATTAGTGGTCGTGCATCTGTAGATGGTACGTGTTTCATGTAAACTTGCCTGTTCATACGGAGTATAAATGATTTATGTTGTCACTGCACGCACTGTCTACAGGGAGTCAAAAGTATTTTGTATTTGGAATTAGGCTTTGAATTGACGATATATAAGCTGCAATCCACCGAGAAAAACAGGAAAAATGAACAGCAGAGGTATTCCAGCATAAAAGATATTGCATTCCAGTCTTTCGATTTCGTCAAACAGACTCAGACGAATCTTTGACAAATGCCGATATTCAACAACGTGAATTACAGCTGATCAAAGTCAAGAGGAGCAGAATGTTGCCTTTGTATGTAGAAGTGAAGTGGGATTTTAAAAAACAAACTGTTTTTGAGAAAGAGCATTACTGATTAATGAACAGTATTGAAAGTCTTCGATGACCTTCGATTGGGTACGCCGAAGTATCTAAATTTGAATATTTCGCCTATCGGTAGTGCAAACGAAGTGTAGTATTGTAAAAATCACACAATCGCTACGCGGTTTAAATAAATACCTCACATAAGTTGTGAAATATCACTTATTATAATCACTCAAGCAAATACAATTTTGTTTTGATTTGCAGCTTGATTCCACACCGTATTTTCAGTACAAGTTTGGAATTTTCAGCATGGATATCGGTAGCCAAAATTCAGGCCGGCAGGGGATCGAACCCCGGACCATGTGCATGGTCGGCGAGAGTCCTTACCACTGTGCCACCGGCGCACACAATGTAATAATCTCCCAAAATCATATGAAACACTTCATAGCAGCATGAAACGGAGAAACAGCTGAGCTAGCGGCATAGACTGAATGAAAACTGACATAATATCATGCTCTCTTGCCTAAGCACTGCATAAATGTCAGAAGATAGCTGAATAATTGAAGTCATGAGAAGCTGATAACGAGTGTATAGAATCAATCGAGGAGGTGAACAGTTTCGCCATAAGAGAAGTTTCAGCAACACAATTTCAAGGCTCTCGACAATCAGACTTGTGAAGTCTTCACAATGACACTGGCACATATCACTGATGGTAATCTTGACTGATTAATCATTTAATACATGTCAACTACTAAATGTTGCGTCCAGAATATCGCTTCGTCCATTCCTCATCCAAATAAACAGAATCATTGAAATGTTATCACACAGTGAACGGATGCCTTACTACCTAAACTAAGAATCGATATGGAGTGTATTCATCTGAAAACTAGTGAATTCATTCAAGATGTCTTAATGACTGGTTAGGTGATGCAGACGAATATAAAAACATCATTCAGGTTGAACATGAAATCTGTTTGTTCATAAGGCTAGATACGGAAAATCAGGTGAGAGGGAAAGACAAGCCGTGAGAAACTTACACACAGAACCATCTACTAACTCATTGACTGCTAATTAAGGTTGGAAACAATGAAACTAGTCAAACCATCTGTTGCTATGACATGCATGGAATACACCAGGACAACACCCTGCAGCATATTTAGAGAGGACATTTTGAAATGAGACGAATGACTTTAAAGTGCTTGAAAACCTCCTCTAAATCAGTAACTGTACAGTAGTAGGGTGGTATTGTTTAGGAATATTGTTACATGTATTATCCTTCACATTAACTAGTTGTAATTCATTATGTTTTCACAACTACCTTTTGTAGCTAAAGTTACTATTTTTTAACTTTTTGTATCCACAAATCTATGAGAAAAGCTAAAATGTTGAAAAGTGTATTAGAAACGCCAAAGATTCCAATTTTGTATAACTCTGTTTGGAATGAAGTGGTTATTATCATTATTATTATCTATAAGAAGAATGTGATATTATCTGATAATCAATTGACGGAGTTTGTTGCGTGTTCTATTTGACTAAAT
Source organism: Trichobilharzia szidati (assembly GCA_944472155.2). Classification (NCBI taxonomy): domain Eukaryota; kingdom Metazoa; phylum Platyhelminthes; class Trematoda; order Strigeidida; family Schistosomatidae; genus Trichobilharzia; species Trichobilharzia szidati. The sequence goes on from OX235279.1 coordinate 1,206,547, forward strand.
TAGCGTACACGTATTTTCTAGTACTTCTTCACGTTTATCAATGTGCGCAGACGTTGTGGCTACTCGACGCCCACAACGTAAAATCAGAAGGCACTTCTGAAGAGTATAATCGTGAATTCTAGCAGTAGTCAAATTTCGAAATTGTATCAAGGTAACGTTCAACAGTAAATTTGCAAATGTTTACGAAGTACATATAAAATCGGTATGTGTAAACATATAATATGAGTATGCAAATTAGATTAAAAACGTATGTTTATAGTTGGTACAGGGGTACTACATAAGTCACAGTGCATGTGTTCATTGACCCACTCACTCCATAGGAAAGTTGACATGCATTTATGCATGCGTTTTTGTATGTACAATAGGTGAGTTTATGCCTCCTAATTCCCTTGAGGGAGTGAATTCGAATTGAACAGGTCGCTGAATGGATCAGTACACTGGTGAATAAATCATTATTGGTGTTGAGAATATGTGTATCTGAAAATAATGACATTCCTGGAAAGAGCATGAAGTAGGTGGCAGGAAGACAGCTTCAGCGAAGCGCAGCACGAAAGGCTCAGTTATAAGAAGTTGTCAATCATTGCTCTATGCAACACTAACTAGGCAGTCGTCATTCTTCTCCTCAATATATTTTCAGATGGATCTACAGACAATCAAATTATTCCTCGGATGCAACGAGAGACAATAATAATTTAAGTAGGCAGTTATGTATGCATTCATGAATTCGCATGCGTTCGTAACTCCGATTAATCTAGAGACGAGTGAATGTTGCTGAAATTCAACAACATCCACCCTTCGCTTACCTTTACTTGTGAAGAGGAGCAGGACAATAAACTACATTTCCTGGATGTCTTGCTAAATAAGAGAGAAGATGGGTCACTTGGGAGAAGCGTGTATAGAAAAAGCACTTTCACAGGGCAATATACACACTTCCTTAGTTACGTGCCCATTAAATATAAAAGGAATGTTGTAAAATGTCTTGCGAGCAGAGCAAGAAAGATATGTACAGATGACCTCTTACAAAAGGAATTTGAATATATTCACGAATCCTTGATGGAGATGGGCTATCCGAGTAATTTCATAAAGAAACATATGAAAACATCGGAGAAAAAACCGGAGACTCTGACGGCACGTAAGAAACCTCTATTTATTAAGTTACAATTTAATGGTGACTTATCAAGTGAGATTCTATTCCAACGACTTTCAAGGAGTATACGAAGAACATTTTACGCAGCACACCTATGTTTGTCATTCTCTAGCCGACGAATGATTGCGACGCAAACGAAGGATAAGCTTGATAGTTTTGCCACATCTATGTGTATTTATCAATTCAACTGCACCTGCGGTGACAGTTATATTGGGCGTACTACTAGACAGCTTAGCCAACGTGTTAGTGAGCATCTCCCATCGTGGTTTGGCAAAGGACAGACAAAAACAATCCGTAGCTCAATTTTGTCACACTTAATTGATAGTGGTCATGTAATTGAGAAAACGAGAGCTTTCAAAGTGATTCATCGTATCCCACCGAATCTTTCCAATAGACTTCGTATTCGTCTACTACACACAGCTGAGGCAATAGGCATTCGAACTATTAAACCTAAATTATGTATTCAAAAAAAGTTCGTACAGCCTTTATCCCTCCCTTGGCCTATTAGGACGTAACCAACTAATAACTTCTACACCACCCTTTGTTTGTATTTTCATCCCCTTTCTTATCATCCCTTAATCTTATCTTCATTATAAACGTGTTTCATTTCCTTCCCTTACAATCTAACATTACTTAATCGGTTCATTTGTTTTTACTAGCCTTTATCGACTACTTCCACCTGAACAGTTGTTTGTTTAATCATGCTGTTTTTCATTATTCGTGTTATCACAGATTGCCTCACTTTTTCATCCTTATTATTGATAAGACCATTTCTATTATTACTATAATTATTATTATCATTACTACTATTATGACTAATTGCACAATTTATATTCACCATCGTATTATCCTATAGACAAAACACCATGATTGGTTTATATTTGAATTTTATTTGTAAACTTATATATATTAGAGTTAAGCCTGATGAGATCTAATTGAAAACAATATTGTTCGCTTAAATGTGTTGTTCTAAATTTTACTATGGGAATATTTAATATATTGAAATCTCGTGGGGATCCTATTGCATTGAAGGCACTCAATGAGTACCTGAGGTTTAGTGCAAGGCTCGCTGAAGCGAAAACATCGTTGGAATTTTTCAAAGAATGTGTAGAAACCGAACGCTATCCCAAACTATATTGGAGGTCGTTAAGACGAATGAGGATTTATCCTAATCCTAAGAATTTAAAAAGACATGCTCTTAATCAGATTGATTCTGTTAAAACTCTTATAAATGATCTAGAAAGGAACATATCACAAAGACAATTTTCAGTTGATGATTTACCTCAGGAATTACAATTGATGTTCACTGAATATGTTAATAACGTGACAGTAAACAGAATTAATAATAAAAGGATAAGTCTTGTCAAATCTCTCGAAAACCAAAAGCTTGAAAGGAAATTTCCGTCAGATCCGGGCCGGTATGTTCACAATTTTTCCAGTGTCGTGCTTAATAAGTTTCAATTGGAGGTGTTATCCCTAGGTCCCAAATTTAGTGATTATGCTCCTAAAGTTGACCAATTAGACACTGATATACAGTTTGAAAATTTGTATTCTCAAACATCAGATCTTACCCCATCATCAGACGATGAACTAACTAGGTTCAAAACGACGCTAGTTGACAGCTGCCAACAATACAAGAATAATAAACATTCAGTAAATAAGCTGTTATCTAAACAACACAGAGAAGCTCTAAGAGAACTTAGAAGCAACGAAAGCTTAATTATTAGCAAGCCGGATAAAGGTGACGGTATAGTTTTACTGGACAAAAGCGATTATGTGGAGAAAATGGAAGGCATTTTGAATGATCAAACTAAATTCCAATCTCTTGGGGTTTCCAAAGACCTCAATGGAAGAGCGGAGAAACTAATGACCGACTCCCTCAAAAAACTGAACCAAATAGGAGTATTATCACCAACCACGTATGAGTCCATGAAGCCAACGGGTACTTATACTCCACGTCTTTACGGTCTACCAAAAGTTCACAAACCGGGTCTTCCTCTTCGCCCTGTTTTAGATATGTATAACTCTCCATTTCATGGAACAGCGAAGTGGTTAGTGAAGATTTTGGGTCCTTTGCACAGAGAAATCGTGCAACATCGAATTAGTGATGTCTTTGACTTTATTTCTAAAATATCCGAGACTAATGTGAGGTATAAACGCATGTTATCCATGGATGTATCATCACTATTCACTAATGTACCGCTTATGGAAACAGTAGACTATATTTGTCAAGAAATCGCCGAAAGGCAATTAGACTTAGGAATCCCCTTGTGTAGCCTCAAAGAATTACTTCTTAAATGCACAATGAATGTTCACTTCGTCTTTAATAATGCATACTATCGACAAGTAGATGGAATAGCTATGGGTTCACCATTAGGCCCAATGTTAGCTGACTTCTTTCTCGCAAAACTTGAAAACGGGAAATTGAAGGACATCATCAAGCAGTTTGATATGTATTATCGATATGTCGATGATACATTTATCTTAGCTGACGAGAATGTTAATATAGACGAATTGTTGCTGAAATTCAACAACATCCACCCTTCGCTTACCTTTACTTGTGAAGAGGAGCAGGACAATAAACTACATTTCCTGGATGTCTTGCTAAATAAGAGAGAAGATGGGTCACTTGGGAGAAGCGTGTATAGAAAAAGCACTTTCACAGGGCAATATACACACTTCCTTAGTTACGTGCCCATTAAATATAAAAGGAATGTTGTAAAATGTCTTGCGAGCAGAGCAAGAAAGATATGTACAGATGACCTCTTACAAAAGGAATTTGAATATATTCACGAATCCTTGATGGAGATGGGCTATCCGAGTAATTTCATAAAGAAACATATGAAAACATCGGAGAAAAAACCGGAGACTCTGACGGCACGTAAGAAACCTCTATTTATTAAGTTACAATTTAATGGTGACTTATCAAGTGAGATTCTATTCCAACGACTTTCAAGGAGTATACGAAGAACATTTTACGCAGCACACCTATGTTTGTCATTCTCTAGCCGACGAATGATTGCGACGCAAACGAAGGATAAGCTTGATAGTTTTGCCACATCTATGTGTATTTATCAATTCAACTGCACCTGCGGTGACAGTTATATTGGGCGTACTACTAGACAGCTTAGCCAACGTGTTAGTGAGCATCTCCCATCGTGGTTTGGCAAAGGACAGACAAAAACAATCCGTAGCTCAATTTTGTCACACTTAATTGATAGTGGTCATGTAATTGAGAAAACGAGAGCTTTCAAAGTGATTCATCGTATCCCACCGAATCTTTCCAATAGACTTCGTATTCGTCTACTACACACAGCTGAGGCAATAGGCATTCGAACTATTAAACCTAAATTATGTATTCAAAAAAAGTTCGTACAGCCTTTATCCCTCCCTTGGCCTATTAGGACGTAACCAACTAATAACTTCTACACCACCCTTTGTTTGTATTTTCATCCCCTTTCTTATCATCCCTTAATCTTATCTTCATTATAAACGTGTTTCATTTCCTTCCCTTACAATCTAACATTACTTAATCGGTTCATTTGTTTTTACTAGCCTTTATCGACTACTTCCACCTGAACAGTTGTTTGTTTAATCATGCTGTTTTTCATTATTCGTGTTATCACAGATTGCCTCACTTTTTCATCCTTATTATTGATAAGACCATTTCTATTATTACTATAATTATTATTATCATTACTACTATTATGACTAATTGCACAATTTATATTCACCATCGTATTATCCTATAGACAAAACACCATGATTGGTTTATATTTGAATTTTATTTGTAAACTTATATATATTAGAGTTAAGCCTGATGAGATCTAATTGAAAACAATATTGTTCGCTTAAATGTGTTGTTCTAAATGATTTATGTTATCACTGCACGCACTGTCTACAGGAGGTCAAAAGTATTTTGCATTTGGAATTAGGCTTTGAATTGACAATAGTTAATTTGCAATTCACCGAGAAATACACGAAACATGAACAGCAGAGGTATTCCAGCATAAAACATATTGCATTCCAGTCTTCTGATTTCGTCAAACAGACTCAGACGACGAATCTTTGACAAATGCCGATATTCAACAACTTGAATTACAGCTGATTAAAGTCAAGAGGAGCAGAATATTGCGTTTGTGTGTAGAAGTGAAGTGAGTTTTTCAAAAAACAAACTGTTTTTGAGGAAGAGCATAATCGATTGATGAACCGTTTCGATGACCTTCGCTTGGGTACTCCAGAGTATATAAATTCGAATAATTTGCCTATCGGTAGTGCAAACGAAGTGTAGTAATGTAAACACACAATTGCATGTGGTTTAAATAAATGCCTCATATATGCTATAAAATTTCACTTATTATCATTCAAGGAAATGCAATTAAACACCATGGTGTAATAAATTTACAAAATCATTTGAAACACTTCAAATCAGCATGAGACGGAGAAACAGCTGAGCGAACGGCATAGACTGAATGAAAACTGACTTAATATTGTGGTGAGAGCTGTCTACTAGCCAAATTGGTAGACAGTAATTTACGTCAATTTTTACGTTCTCATGATTGGTCGTGAGAAAACATGAACAAGACTGATTCAAAACCCGATCACAGCAGACTTTGCGTAGGCGGATGCAGTTAACATAGAGATGATCTGACATTCAAGAAACAGTCACAAATAGATGAAAGTTTAACTTTACGTGACAAACAACCAATCAGAAGACTGTGTTTGTTTGCTTAAATATTCATAGTAATGTACATGAAAATATATAAATATGCTTTGATTTCTTTAATAAATAATCTGTTGCGTGGCCCTTGTTTTCTGTTGTTACAATATCACCCTCTTTTGCCCAAATACTGCATAAATGTCAGAAGATAGCTTAATAATTGAAGTCATGAGATGCACATAACAAGTGTATAGAATCGATATGGAGTGTATTCATCTGAAAACTAGTGAATTGATTCAAGATGTCTTAATGACTGGTTAGGTGATGCAGACGAATATAAAAACATCATTCAGGTTGAACATGAAATCTGATGACAGGATGAGGTAAGAGGGAAATACAAGTCGGGAGAAACTTACACACAGAACCATCTACTAACCCATTGCCTGCTAATCAAGGTTGGAAACAATGAAACTAGTCAAACCATCTATCGCTATGACATGCATGGAATACACCAGGACAACACTCTTTAGCATATTTAGGGAGGACATTTTTAGAAGAGACGAATGACTTTAAAGTGCTTGAAAACCTCCTCTAAATCATTAACTGTACAGTAGTAGGGTGGTATTATTTAGGATTATTATTAAATGTATTATCCTTCACACTAACTAGTTGTAATTCATTATGTTTTCACAACAACCTTTTGTAGCTAAAGTTACAATTTTTTTAACTTTTTGTATCCACAAATCCATGAGAGAAGCTGAAATGTTGAAAAGTGTATTAGAAACGCCAAAAGATTCCATTTTTGTGTGTAACTCTGTTTGGAATGAAGTGGTTATTATCATTATTATTATCTATAAGAAGAATCTAATATTATTTGATAATCAATTGATTGAGGTTAAACAATTGACATCCTTCTTCTTCACAGTTTTCCACAGAAAAGTGATCTTAGCTGAGCATTCCATCTCTTTGTTGGGTGCTAAATTGGATGCGGTAACGAATCACTTGAAAGTTTCATGCAACACAAAATAAGGTGGAATGTACAACCCACTAAGTTCTGTAGTCAGGTGTCAGTCTCCACGCAGATTAACTTCATTTGTTCTTTCTACTCTCAAAACAAAAAACGACATTTATCTATCTGACTGCGTTCACTCTCAGCTTGCTTTCTTGAAAGACACGCTTACTAAAAACGGTTGCCTGGAACGACAGCTTGATGAAAGCTCCAAGGATGAGCAAATTAAACCGGTAAAGGTCTCCGCTTCAAAGTAAACTGTCTTCAGACGTTCGGAATTCATGGCTGACCAGGCTTCAGAAATGCTCGAAAATCGTCTATCTAAATCAACAGCGATAACTCCCCTTCTGCGAGACTTCAGATGATGTTCACCAGCTGTAAGTTGTTCTCCAACTCTGTAAAGGATGGGCTGCCTCGTCTCAAAGTATAACTGTGCATCCATCGTTTCACCCACAATTCTTGGTGCAAATATCTGTCAACAGTAGTCATCGCACCATTCCATCATAGATATGGAAAGGCATTTGCAACATGGGTTTACAGTGGAGAAATTATGCGTGAGTGAATCTCTGTTTCAGGACACTTGATGCACTTTGTTCGTTCTGTCAATCCTCAATATGATTTTTAAGTCGCTTGTCGAACTCACACTAACAAACCAAGTTTTCTGCTTTCTAAGACGGTAGACACCTTGGTGGTACATGAATACGAGCCAATCATTTGTGTAAAGACGAAGTATCTTCACTGTTTATTCCTATTTAGCCGTTAGAGGGATAAACATATAGAAAATCAAAACAAATAATTCAGCGAAGAGACTCTTTTCAACGAATTTATGATCAAACTGTACAATCGTATATATATATATATATATCAGATATATATACATATATATATGGCTTTTAAGAAGTTATATCCGGAGATGGAACTGAATTATATGTGTTAATGCACAAAATAATAATAATAATATGAAATAAAATTAAAACTAAAATGTTTGTGATTGTAATCGTAGTTAAATGTCAAGTGGCAAATCAAATTAATGTCATATGTAGAATAATTCATAGGATGGATAAAACTTGAAAAAGGGTGTGGAATTATAAGATTAGTAGACAAAGCAATAAGAAGACGTAATTTGTCTGAATCGTGTAATGTATTTGCGCAACACATTTCGAACAATCTGATCACACACGGACTTGTCATAAGAATATATATGAAATTAATAAAGAGGTGAGAGGTTAGAAAATAGACTTAGGTCAAGTTAAAAGGACATATTCAAGGTCAAAATAACAATGAAGACCACTAAACCAAATAACACAGGTAATAGTAAAACTGCTATGGGATCAAAACAAAATTTGCCAAGGAAGGTTTAATGTGATGACGTCTTCTTATTGCTTTATCTACATTCAAAAAAGAGGGAACTAATTGTTTTAAATTAGTAGACAAAGCGAATATAATGAAAACGTTACGTAATATTGTGTGAAATTTAATAGCATAGAATTTAATGTTGTAAAAAGGAATTGATTTAGAATGACAAGTAGAACAAGTGAAATAGTACCGGGGACAGTTAATAGTAACAATTCACGTAATAAGGAAGAGTATACAAATTGAATAGACAAAAATTAAAAAATAAAAATTAGTAGAGCTAGAAAATGATTGGGGATTACCATACTTTAGCATAGAGGGATTAAGACCATGAAAGTTGGAGGGGTTGAACGAACTTTTTCTGTACACAGAGATCTGACTTTTCTGTTTCGATAGCCAAAGCTTCAGCAATACAGAAGAGTCGGGTACGTAGGGATTTGGGTAAATTACTCCTTGCCTTGTAGATGACTTTGAAGGCGGAGGCTTTAGAGATGGGGTAATCATTATCGTCCAGATGTTCAATGATTGCGCTTCTTATTGCTCCACTTCCACTTTTTCATAACCATGCAGGATAGTGTTCTTGCATCCTCTTGGACAAAACTCATGTCGAACGACCGAGCAGGTGAAGTGATAAACACACAGGGATAAACGTTCATTTTTTTAAATTTTGTTTGTATATTTCATATATATACCTGCAATTACTAAGATAATAATAATCATTGTTACTAATGCTCTCCTCACTTTGAACTACTTCCAGTATCACGTCACCCATTCCACATTTCATTCATTCCACATAGAACAGATATTTCTATTGCTAAGTTATACCATTGAATATGAAACCATATTGAATATAATTCAGAAGATTGGCTATTCAGGTGAATGATCTAGAGGTGATTCTGTGTTCTACAATGGGAAACAAGACGAGTGTTTTTATAGTCATATTAAGTTACTTGTTAGAATGTTATGATGTACTTGAATTGAAATAGAATTTTAGGATCATTTGTTATCCTTCTCTGATTTGCCTCAACTGATTCTCTTACACTCATATCATTAATTCTGAATGTACATTATCCCATATTGGTTTTTATTCAAATATCTAGTCAATTCCACACATGTATATAAATGAGGGAAAACGTGTGAGTGACTTGATATGATTATGAGTGTCAATAGTTTGTGCTCGAAACGTCGTCATTTAATATTACTGTATAACTGTTAATTCCTTTCCTACCTGTTCATTCTCAATCCTTCCTTTGTTCAACATTATACTACTTGCCATTAGTAAGTAGTATGATTTTTATATGTTAATTAATAACAATGACATTTGCTTACAACTGCAGTTAAATTACTTGTTCTATTATCATTGTATTAATGTATAGTTCATATTTTTCTTCTCCTTAAACATTATTTGCTGACCTAACCCTCACAATAAGTAAAAACAGCAATGCTGTGTCAAGGTTGATCCACGTGTCGGTCCAAACGGCCCGCGAATGCCAAGCAAAGAATAAACAAATATGAACAAACAACTTTCAGTAGTAAAGCATACACTATAATAGGGTAAGGTCAGCAAATAATGCTTAAGGAGAAGAAAAATAAGAACTATACATTAATAGAATGATAATAGAACAAGTAATTTAACTGCAGTTGTAAGCAAATGTCATTGTTATTAATTAACATATAAAAATCATACTACTTACTAATGGCAAGTAGTATAATGTTGAACAAAGGAAGGATTGAGAATGAACAGGTAGGAAAGGAATTAACAGTTATACAGTAATATTAAATGACGACGTTTCGAGCACAAACTATTGACACTCATAATCATATCAAGTTTCTCACACAACTGCACAGGGGTTGTGCATTTGACGTTATTTAGCCACATAAACCTCACATTTTGAGGTTTATATATTATATATCTATTTTTATGTAATAAAGTACCGTATTGTAGAATATCCTGTATTTCGGACTTTACGCGTCACTCTACGTGTGGTTAAATCTATAATTTGGATTATCGTTTCCGATTTCTTTCGGGAGACATTCACAATAACACTGTGTGACACTTCATCAAAATAAATTCTTATCAATAATGGAGTCAGAGTAGATGTCAGAGCAAAATGTGCCTTGACATTAAAATTCAGAAGAACGGAAAAAGCTACTGAACTCAACAAGAAATAGCAGCTTTTGAAAGCTTGGCGAATGACAAAATCACATAGCGGTTACAAAGGCCGACATGGGTAATAAAACAGCAGTCATGGACAAATCCGATTACATAGACAACATCGGCCAATATAATGAAACAGGACAATATGAGGAAGTTAAGAAACCTGGTGAAACTATATTGAATAAAATCAAAAATCTACTAGTTATCTAGTACGCCGTATGAAGTCACCTTTGCGTGGTCACCCACACAAATGGTTTAATCTTGTGCCTAAAACTAACAATCCTAATAGAATGTAAGTCACTATGCAACATTCACAGAGCAGGAATACCCATCACACAAAAAGTTGACTTTGGGAAGACCACGACTTATAAGATTTGTAAGTATTTAGCATCAGTGTTGTGCCTCATAAGAGAAAGGTCAAATTCCAGGTTATCTAATTCCAGTGTAATGAAACAGAAACTAGAGCAAATTGCTTTAGAAAATGGTGACAAAATTGTCAGTTTTGACATGACCAGTCCTCACACTAATGTTCCTGTTAATACAGCTCTGAAGCCAGTTGAGAGTGAACCGAACATTGATCCTGGACTCAAAAGTAAGACTAAGCTTTCAGTCAGTGAAATAAGGTGTTCAGTTAAACCCAACCAACACTGTATTTAAATTTCAAAATAAACTATATAAACGAACGATGGGATCATATATATCCCCAATAGTAGCAGACATATGTATGGATAGTTGGAAACATAAGCCTCCCAGATCGTCCAATCGTTATCCTTGCTTATGGTGGGGATATGTGGGTGACACATTAGATGTGTAGAAATCTGAACATATCTCTCAATTTCTCACACACACACACACAAACTCAAACTCAATAGTCGACGCAATCGAATTCACTTCCGAATTAAAAAATGGCAGTGTGGGT
>OX235279.1:1218292-1350507 GCA_944472155.2 Trichobilharzia szidati
GAAAGCGAGCGCTGGGTACGGCCGACATAATTGCCTCCACACGAGCAGGTGAATTGATAAATACACATTGATGAGGCCAGCAGTGGTAGCTTATCCTTCACGTTCACATGAATCATAGGTTTTGCGGAGAAGGTTAGTCGTAGTTCAGCTGTGAAGAAGGCCTTCTTAAGTGAGCGCGATAGTCGATTTTTTAGTGTTACCGCAGATATATCTCCATTGAATTGAAGGTTCATGTAGAGTAGGTTTTTCAGGACGCTAAGCATGAGTGGCTTTTGTGGTCTAGGATTCATAGATTTTGCAATAAATCTTTCTGGATCACAATTCTCGACGAGGTTTCTCTTGGGATTGTCCAGTTCATCTTCTATGGTGTCCGGGGTGCAAATTCTTTGAACGCTTTAGCTGGGTGAACGGATCAGGTTTCGTTTGATGTAAAGGGGTACCCAACTGTGAAAGTTAGTAAGCTGTCCGTTCCACAACCATTTTCTGTGGATAAACCTTACCAGTGTTCTATCGTGTTCTCGTCTTGTTAGTTGAACGTCAAGAAAGGATATTTAGAAGTTGGACTCTTTCTCTAGAGTCAACTGAAACGCTGGGTGGCAGTTGTTAAACGACTTCAAGATGTCGTCTAGATTTTCTTCATTGTTGACGATAATGAAAGTGTCGTCGACGTATCTCTTGTAGATTTCGAAAATATCTATCATTTTCTTCAGGCATGTGTTTTCGTGTTTTGCCATGAAGAAATCTTCAAGCAGTGGGCCTGGTGGTTAGCCTATTGCTATACCATCCTTTTGGTGGTATATTTCGTTGATGAAAGAGAATTGAACATTCAGGGTACATCTCAGTAGACGTTCTTTAAGACGCTCGGTGGGTCTACCGATGTTTATTCCTTTGTAGTGAATAAGTTCGCACATATAACATATTGTTTCAGTCAGTGGAACGTTTGTGAATAGTGATGCGACATCTAATTAAATCATGGTCTTGTTGGATACGCTGATATTTTCGATTGAGTCGAATGAATCTCGAACTGTGTGGCAGGAAACTTGTCTTCTGATTGGCTCTAGTAGGCCTGTTCAAAATCCTTATAACGAATCCACCTATTTTGTCAGCAATTCTAGACTTGTACATGGTATGAAGCAAAAAATTAATCACTGTGTGAGTAGGACAAAACCACTTTCAAAACAATCACTAAAATGTGCAGTAGTGTAGACCTAAGATACTTCACAGCTTCAGAAAAACTGCAATTCATTTTTGGGATCAATGTTATTTTCCAAGCAGAAAAAGGAACGAATTGGTAGTCAGGTATATTGAGGAATCTTTGTGAAAAATGCCAAGTTCTTTAAATTATATTCACTATTCTATGTAAGGAAATTAACTCATGGCTGTTGACTCTATGGATGATCGATAGCACGTTTCAGTCAATTCTGCCTCCTTTCCAATTCACGGCGAATATAATAATAATAATAGTATATTCTCATTTTTGTATATGAGGGACGCTAGTTTACAGGCATCTTCAATTCGATAAATTACACATACGATTAGTAAGTATAGTTAGTAATGATAATATAATAAGGTACATATTTATTCATTCAAATATAGGATACACAAATTGTATAGCCATGGATAAGTATTATTTAAGTTACATATTTAGATTACATGGATCACGAGTGAATAACATGGTTGCTGTCATTTTATGTTTAGTTTGTGGGGAAAATCGGATAACTGGTGATTCAATGGAACACATCAAGAAAAATAGAGATATTGACTTCGCATTAACACAAAAAACCCAAGTATGCGTTGGATGGATTAAATATACTTGGGAAAATAGATAAAGCTTTAAGTCAATTCCCTCATATAACAATAAAATGCGTCTTACAATAATATATTCCCACTTTATCCACATGACGTACTCCACTTGACAGGCATCATCAGTATGATAATAATGCACACATGGAGTAAACATGTTTAAAATTTTTCACTAACACAAAATATATATACAAGGGAAGATAATGGAATATTGACCGTAAGTACACCTGCATAAGTTAAAACAATTTATATGGCATAATCTTAGGCACAATTATTGTTTGAATTTGTTGAACATGAGCGCAACAACTGAGTGCTGCGTTACATTCTGTCGATATGGTGGGCTACTCACAAAAGTATAAAATTGGCTTAAAAAACGTTAGTAAGTTAACCGTAGACGATGTTTTAAGCAATATAATCTGCAAGGGGCTCACCACAGCAGTTATTATCCAGTTAAACATGTAGAGAAGTTATAATAGTTCAGCAACCGGTGAATTTTTGATTATTTTCGGTCTGCGAACCAATCCATACAAAAATGTTGAAAGAGGCATGCAGGTGCAGAATTTTGCCATCGAATGAGTCATTGTGATCTGAAATGCAACTGTCAGCATATTTTCGTTATTTCATAGATATCCAGGTTTATTGGGGCTGTATAGGTAGTGATTTGGATTTGTCATCATGATCGACATATGGATGAATATTCAAATACGTACTACAACTTGTTTGCCTTTCGGATTTAGTTAGTGGCATCGCGTGTTGGGTTTGATTACTCTGCAATTTTGACATATACCGTGGTGTCACCGTGATTATGAGAAGTATGCATATGCTTTAAATGCATTACTTTGTTGGCTGCAGCCTCCACTGAGTGTTTACAACGGGAACTGTGGATTTATGTATTTCCTCACCACTGTGGATAAAATATCGCCGCATTCCTTTTGGAAAGGAGACCAGTTGGTGGATTATAAATAATGTCCAAGTAACTTATATCCTTCCATGTGATGTTATGGTAAGTCTCGACCTTGTTTTCTCATATTTCATTCGTATGTTGATTATGGTTCAGGCTTTGTATCAGATAGACATAATTCGATCAACTCTTTTTGTATGGGTATTATTTTCATGACTGCTGCTTTTTTGTCTGAAATTATAGATAAAGGCAAAAGAAACAACAGGTGTATTCTCTAAGTTCATACATTAAATGGGCCTATAATTTCTGAAGCTCTTACATGGGAATTAGCACTGGTATCACTTGCAAACCCACTTAGTGTATCATTAAGTGCCTTTTCAAAGGACACCAGTGAGCTTGCTAGTCGCATTTCCTCAGGTAGTTTGTTCCATATTTGGGCATACCTAATCATGAAAATGTTTTGCCTGGTGGCTGTCTTACATTGTTCTACAGTCACTTTACCTTTAGTGTGTCTAAGGTTATATCCAGTTCCTTCTGAAAACCAAGCACAACAAGTAGGAGTATACACTATGTGATTAAGTAGTTTATAGAACAGTACCAGATTTAGTTGCAGTCGTCTTAACCATAATGTTTCTAGTCCTAGAATTTCACATCTGGTAGAGTAGTTTGTGCCGTTTTCGGTTCCGACTACTTTTAGGGTGAAGTACCTCTGTACTCCTTCTACATTTAGTTTGTCTTCTGTGCGTATACTACTAAATATAAATGAACAATAGTTTAGGAGTGGGCACACACGAACCTTGTACAGTAGTATTCTGGATTCACTTCTGTAGAAGTTCCTGAGTAGAAAACCAATAAGCCTGCGTGATTTCGATACTTCTTTCGAGATATGTTCAGAAAATGATAGATTGTGTGAATATATCAGTCCTAGGTCTAGCACATATTTGAGTCTGGGGATTTTGTGGCCCTGAATTGCTAGGTCGAGCCGCACTTTTCGACATTAAATTCAAGTCTCCAGGTGTCACACCATATATCCATTTTTGTTAATTCTTCATGTATGGAGTTCATAGTTGTACCGATATCTGTATTTGTGCAGGTATATGTCACCTTTAAGTCATCTGCATACAGTATTGGCTTGCCTATAATAAAGCACTCACACATACTGTTTATGTATATGATAAAAAAGAAGGGGTCCCAATACACTCCCCTGGATGACACCACTGCTAATCGGCCTAGGCCTGGAGGTCATCGAGCCAATTTTTGTTGTCTGATTTCTGTCAGTGAGAAATGATTTCATCCAGTTGTGGAGGGGGTTGCGTATCCCTAGTGAGCATAGCCTGCTGAATAACAGACTATGTGGGACTCTGTCGAAGGCTTTCCTGATACCGAAATAGAGGATAATTACTAGTTCTCTCCTATCTCTTCTATAGGTGACTTCGTTGATAAAGTCTACATGGCAAGTGACGCAAGATCTTTTCTTGAGGAATCCGTGTTGTGACTGGTTGATGAGTTTGTGTTTTAGAAAGTAGACTGACATTTGGTCTTTGATTACATTCTCCATGATCCGTGATATGACAGGTGTTATATGGATAGGCCTATAATTACATGCACTAGTTTTGGCCCCTCCTTTACGCTTAGGTAATATATACGTGTTTTCCCAAGTTTCAGGGTAGGTCCCAGTCACTAGTGAGAGGGTGAATATTCTAAGTAATAGTACTATCATATCCGTACCACCGTTTTTGTATATGACAGATGGTAAATCATCTATCCTACAACTACCGTTAGCTTTTAGTGTCCTTACCGCTGATGCTATATTTTGTATATTGAAGTTGATTTCACCTAACTCGTAGTTATTTTTGCAGGTTATGTCGAGGATTGGAGACGGATGCGCTTTGATGTTATTGGAGAACCATTGGTTTAGGAGTTCACAAATAATCTGGGGATCATCATAAATTATACCTTCGCGCTCCAAGTGGTCAGCATTATTTTCTTTACCATTGTTTATTCGTTTTTCCAAGATCTTGCAGAGTTCCTGAGTTTTAAAGGTGCCTCTTAGGGCTTTATTTTCCTCGAGTTGTGCCTTCATTTTATGTCTCTGCTCAAGATTTTTGAATGTTTCATGTATCTGGTGTAATGCACTAAATTCTTTATTTAAATAAAATTTTGTTTTCAGTTTCCTTAGTTTTAATCGCGTTTTGCGGTCTATGAAAAGAGTTGGTGTCCTTAGGGCAGACTTTAAGGGTGCGGTTTTATCTCTTACCGAACTGACCGTCTTGTAGAAGGTATCAAGTGTTACTTCTAAGTTATCACTGCTAAAGTATTCATCCCATTCAGAGCTTCTCAAGAGCGTTGGTAGGAATTCCCAGTCGGCATTTCTACAGTCCCTACATTGATAGTGAACCGGGGAATTTTTAGGTGTGTGTTTAGTTGTTAGTTGAAGAGGTAGGATGCAGTACAGTGTGTTGTGATCACTGTTGTCGAGTTTATCCCCCACCTCTATCGAGATCGGCTCTATTTTGTGGCAGAGGACTAAGTCGAGAATATTGTTATGTCGTGTTGGGAGGCGTACGCACTGCTTCCATCCTCCTACATCTACAGCTTCTAGGAGCTCGTCATAGATTCTAGGTCCAGTGCAGGTATCCCAGTTCACTCTGGGGAGGTTAAAATCGCCACAAATTATTTTGTAGTCGAATTCCAGGGTAGGTACATGCTCTGGTATCAGTCGTTTTAGCGCTGCTGGGGACTCTGTATATACATCCCACTAGAATTTTATTTTCATTCGTGTGGATGCTTATCCACGTAGATTCTGGGAGTTTGTCGATAGCTAGGTTTGTAAAAGTATTGGGGTCAGTGGATTTAGAAGCATATATTAGACACCCGCCTCCTCTTTTGTCCACTCTATCATTCCTGTGGATGTCATAGTTATCAATTATCAGCTTTGTGTCAGGTATATCATTAGTTAGCCAAGTTTCAGTTACCAGGATCAGTGTTGGCCGTTCCATGTACACCAAGCTGCGAAGGGAAGTTATTTTGTTAAGGAGAGATCGAGCATTTAAGAGCATAATTTTCAAAAAACCAGGGTTGTTGGGAGGATAGTTAGTAGGTTTTCTTGTTACTATCCCTAACTCCTGGTTGCCTATATTATGTTCGGAGGGATTCTCAGATGAGACATTGTCAGCGTGTCTACTATTCCCTGAACAAACTGTGCTGCAAGGGGGGCTATTGTTTGCTGCAACCGAAAATAATCCCGTTGCATATATTGGTTTCTGGCCTCATTACGTGAGTATCTGGAATCATTCCTCGGCATTAGATAGTCTGTTTCACTATTCAAATTGTTATTTACTAGGTCGAAATAACCTGTTTTTAGGCTGTTTTGAGGGTAGTGCGCCCTAAGTCTTTCGCAGTTGTACATTTGTGGACTCATTTCGTGCATGTACATAGAAGGACCGTGATTCAATTTATACCCGTTATTCCGATGGGGCTTTACGTAACTACTACGAGGGTTCGAGTATGCATTTCCGTCCATATGGTACCTAGTGGTGTCCCGTCTAGTAGCCCATGTGTTTTGATTATTTATTCTGGATCCCGTTCTCAGGTTATATGAGCCTATAGGCATATTACAACCTAGGCTATTACGGAAATTGTGAGTCTCACTCTGCTGTTTAATCAGCTCGGCTCCTCTTGCGTGTTTGCTAGAGTGTAATTTTGTCTGGATAGAGCTATTTTTGCTGTTAGCTTTCACCTCGTGTAGTCTGTCATCCACAGTTTGTCTACTACTCTTAGTTCGACGAAGAGCACTTCCACTCTCGTGTTCCGTCTCCTTTATTGGACCTACCGTAATGCGTGTATAGCTCTTTTTTAGGCTTACATGCTGCTTGTTGGGCTTGTCACAAGGGAGATATGTGGACACTTGTGGAGAGACCTTGGTTTTAGGGGACTTCTTTTCGGCTTTTACAGTGAAATTATCTTGCTTGGCCCTGGGTGCAGTGTTATCTGCCGATACTTGTAGGTTATCTGTAGCGGAAGCATCTATGTCTACCTCATGTGCGGGGTCGGTAGCTTTCCTAGGAGTGTTCTCAAGAACTTCGAGACTCATTCCATTGTTACTGCCCTTTTTGGGTTTCCCTTCATCTTCGCGTGTCGTTTGTTCACCTAGTACAATGCAAGTGTCACTTTGTGCTTCAGTGTCCTTCGATACTTCGGCACTGATGCTATTCATGATTTGTGGCATAATCGTGTTCTTATCTAAGGTATTTTTAGCTACTTGTCGTTGGTTGCGGGTTTTGTCCGAGACTATTTTAGCACTTTTGAATTTCATAGTGGAGGCCAAAGTATCACCAGATTTCCTAAATTGTTCGGCTATTATACAGGTGTCAAACCTGAAAAGTATGAGACATGTGCGGTTTAACTCATTTTTATTTAGTCTAATACACTGACAGGGTGTGCTTAAGAGGTTTGCAGCTCTTAACAAGGAGTGCTGAACCGACTTTATGGGCTCATTGTCAGGTATGTTGTACATTATGGCGTTCTGTTTAGAAGTGAGTCTCTTAACAACTTCGCTCGACAGATAGTCCATAGCGTTCTCTAGCTCCTTAGCACGTTCCCATTCAGCACCGGTTGGTTTAGTCTTCAAGTTAAAGAGTTTTAGGAAAGTGAGATCTCCCAGTTTCTTTTTAAGAGGGAAGATTGTTTCTGGTACCTGGTCAAGTAGATTTAGTTTCGTCCTAAGGTCATTTATTTGTAGCTGCATGTCGTTTATGATGCACACTAAGTTAGTTATCTCTGCCTTTTCTGACAGAATATCTTCCACCTGTATTACAGGAGTTAGCATTATGTTGGAACCGTTTAAATTGGGTGAACTGCTAATTACAGCTGATTTTAGGGGTGATAATGCGTTACTAGATAAGCTTAAGCTATTTTCTAAATTACTGGAGTTCCTAAGAACACGCTTGTTAGAGCTTTTGCCCATTATTATTGGTGATAATATAGCAGAACTGAAATATGAATATCAGCGAAAACATGTGCAAAAGTGTCACCGAATTCGAACGTACCGCGGGGTCTTATCACGTTCATATCACTTTTCGTAGAAACTGTCGACGAAGTTGATGGTCTCAAATAAATAGATATCAGTGAACATTTACTTACGTCTTCGTCTTTCTATAAACTCAAACTATACTTAGCCACTTTTAGTAGCGTTGATTTAAGTGCGTCTGCCAGCCACCTTGCTACTTCATGAGATGATGAGTTTAAAATATTCAGTATCGATCTCACTGGTACAGTGGGTTTATGACTACTAGGTGGCACACATATTCTAAGTATATTTCCTCCTCAAGATTGTACGCATTCGAGAGTTGGAGGAGACACTATATGCTCGATTGTGAGAACTTTCATCTTGGAAAATTTCTTTCTTACTTCCTCTGTATCATCACCGTTAGGTTGTTTTCCTAAATTTCTAGAGTCTTCTCTTCGTCTTTGCAATGTAGTCAGCTGCATCTAGTAATACGATCACAGCCCATTTCTGTGTTCTCTTCATAAATGGGCTTTCACTTGACCACATTTTCCCTAAGATTTCGACATGGAACTTGCTTGAGATACATTTCTCGGTATACCTTACAAATACCGGTAACAGTTTCCAACACGAATAATTTGTAGTGACCCGTTTTATTACTCATCATCGCAGTATACTTTCACTATGTATTTGGACTTTGATTTGTTTATCACTCTAAAGATTGCATGTTAACAATTGATACTTTTGTACTCGCTCGATTTTTGAATTTTGATTGCTGCAATAATAAACTATCGTATTCCTTCGCAAGTGCCTTTTGAATTACGTTGTGGATGTCGAGTAATCACAACGTTAGGACACAATTATAAACGCGAAGAAGTATTAGGATATACGTATACGCTAGTTTAGTCAAAATATAGCAGCACAACAAGTTATTATTTCACTCTGGTTATGATGATGGAACTAAGTCATTTGTTTGACCGAAGAGGTTTGTAAACTGTTATTCAGTCTATTATCTTATTGGATGGTATACAACATCACAAAACTGCTAACGCTACTTAAAGTTGACTGAGAAAACCATTGAGAAAATTGTGAAAATTCCACTTCGGATGTGTCAGAAATATACTTTGACTTGATTGTTTGTCCAGTGTTTTCAATTGACGAGCATTTTGTTTTTACACACATTTATTCAGTAACTTCTTTTAGTTTACAAACATAGACCGTAAATCATTCGATAAACTATCGATGGCGGTTTCACGTTGAGAATAATATCTATCCAGCTCAAAACATTTTCTCTCAGTAGAGTCAATCATACATTGATTTCAACTCTAATTGTTTACGTTTAATGCCTCTGTTTGTGACTGTGAGATTTTATTGATGTCCTCATTTGCCATGTGGTTTTCTGGGTGAATCTAGATAATTCAAAACTCGAGCAGTATCCGGGAAGATTTTGTGCGTGATTATCGCTGATAGAGTTTTGATCACAGCTTTTTGTGAATATTCCACTTGATTGCAAGGTGCTTCTTATATAATAATAATAATTTAAACTTCGTATAAACGGGTAAGTTTACAAGAAATGCATGCCATTTTTACAAGTACGATCAGTAATGAATTTCGATTAAATGATTTTGTTTTCTACTTGCGAGCCAATCTTACCTGTAAACCTGCATAACGGTATTATTGTGGTAATCTTGACCATTTGATTTATTGTTGGAAGGGATCACAGATTTTACTCCAAAATAGAGTTTCATATTGTAATAACAGAAGACAAGGGCCAGGCAACTGAACGTTTACTACGGAAAATCAACACGTTTTTATAGATTTTGATGTACATTATTGTAGGTTAATGTTAGTAGAAAATACAGTCTGTTGATTGGTTGTTTCTCACACAGCGTTAACCTTGCATCTCTTGTGGCTGTGTCAGTTCATCTATATGTTAACTGTATCCGCCTGTCTATCTTGACCTTGACCTCAATTACTGTCAACCAATTTGGCTAGCAACCATCTCTCACCACAACATGACTAATATTTGATACATAAACATCGACCTCAATTACTGTCAACCAATTGGCTAGTGGACAGCTCTCACCACACTCGTCCCTCCATCAGATTGTTTGGACTGAAGTTAGCTTGATCTTCTTGGTGCTGGCGTCATCATTGGCTTGTCTCGCTCTATCCATTTCTGGAGCTCGCTGATGTTCACTCGCTTCTCTGTTTGCATTTGTGATGGTATATACGTGCCCCGTCTCACGGTGACCGTGTATGGTCCTTCTCACTTTGGTAGCAGTTTCTGCGACCCTGGCACGTATCCACCGGTGTTTCGCCTATCTCTACATTTGACTTGATCTCCGATCTCGAATGCGGGGTACTTCTTCTTTACCCTCAGTTCGGCTTTCACAGCGTGCACTTTCTGCTTTTGTTTTACGTTGTTGATGGCTTCTTTCCGCTCTGTCCGCCATCTCGTCATACTCCAATGCTGATGGAGGGGCCAGGTCTTGTTATGTATCGGTAGTCGTGGTTTCCTCCCATACATCAACTGAAACGGTGCTTTCTTCGTCGTTTCTTGCGCGGACGCACGATGTGCTAGCAGAATCAGTGGAAGCTCTGTCTCCCAATTACCGCCCTTTGTGGCCAGCCACTCCTTCAGGGTGCAGTTATTTCTCTCCGTCAGTCCGTTTGTTTGTGGATGATATGGCGTTGTTCTAATTTTCTTTATACCTTACTCTTGCAGCCGGACTTTAAAACTCTCCGCTTTCAAAACACGGACCTTGGTCTGTCAATATCACTTTTGGCACACCGTGATTTGCAACGATATGTCGCACCACAGCTTCTGTGACCGTTATTGCTCGTTGATCATAGATCGCGACTGCGTCTAGCCATCGTGTGGCATGTTCTGTCATGACCAGAAGATATTGACGGCCATTTGACGTTTGTGGAGAAGGTCCCATTACATCTACTGACCACAGGTCGCCTATTGCTGTCACTGGAATCGACTTCGGTGACGGTCGTATGTACTGGTCACCTTTCATCTGCTGACATTGCGCACACGCTGTTACGTACTTCTCGACGTTGATAAAACAGCTGGTAGGGATGTTAACACTCCTAAACCGCCAATTCTGGCTCCCTCATTGCATGAATAAAGGAAAAGTCTACTGTACACGCATCCATTAAGCACACTTGATACATGCACAAGTTTAGGTCAAATAAAGATCCCTACCAACGTTTCTAGCTTAACTAAAAATAAAAGTGCCTTAGCCTACGGCGAATCCAGTACTACAACGCTTAAATCTTCACCGGAACCATCACACACAAACTCGATAGACATAGGTGAGCATGATATATATATTCCTGTTAATGCAGGAACATACCAATTGTACAGGCATGGATAAATCATTATATAAATTAAACATGTTTCGATGTATGTTGAATTTACAGTTTGTTTGTTCTCTCTGACATTAGAGTCAGTCGGAACAGTCTGCAAAATAGTCTCTCTGTGAAACACATGAAGAGATATAGAAATATTGTCTTCGCATTAACAAAAAACCCAGACATCAGATGAATATAATACAAATATCTGGGAAAAATAAAGCTTGAAGTCAATTCCCCTATATAACTTTGTTGTGAACAGCATCCTTGAGTTAATGTTCATTGATGCATAATTTTGAGATCACCGATATATTTATTCCAATTTTTTCAGCAGTCTAATCAAAGTTTCATAATAGGAAAGGAATTTGATTGTGGATACGAAAACTAAATTAGGTCACGTTGGATTGTTTTACTGCATTCAATGGGGCCGAGGTCGATTCTAGAACCATCCATTGGCGCAATTTGTGTCAGCATGGCAGACTGTACATGTTAGTTGAGTAATACATTGAAAACTGTTTGAAAACCAGTTGCTTCTTTATTTCAGATTAAGAATACTCCTTGTACAGAATGTTAGCCAGCGTCTTCAAATTGTAGCATCGGATCGTTCATGGATTTTGAGTTTGAATTTACTTAAATGGTCATTTCAGTTTAGATGTTGGGTTGTTCGACCTCGACCAGGAGGTATATAGGAGTGCAGGCTCAGCAGAAGAATCCCAGAAAGAGAAAGTATGTGAACATAAAAAGAACATTATTATTTTATGTATATATAAATGTTTATAAATGTATATCATTGTATAGTAAACACTACCTATAATCTAAATGTTTTTTCATGTATTTTTGCGAAGTCTTAGAGTTTATTTAGTGTCGTAATATTTAGTAATGAGTCTAGGCGTTATAGTGTTCTAATAGCTCATGCGTTATAGAAATAAGTGGTGAATTGTGATTGGCATAGTCATTGGTATGAAGCAGTTTATACAGCAAGAGTTTTAAGGTTATAATAGAGTGACAGGTCCTTATTTCTCAGGGAAAAGTGTCCCAGATCTTAGAGTACATGATTATGAAGAAGTTTGCACGGAGTTCTGTCTTACAGTTTTTGCTAGATAATATGCACGTTCGGTTACACAGGTTGTAGGAGTCTTCCAGTAGGAACTGTATCTCCTTACTGTCTGAGGATGATATTTTATGCAAGACTTTAAAGAAGAATGTTAGAATAATGCTCAGTCGTCTTATCCAGAGTGGGTCGATACCTAAAGTTATTCACCTTGATGTGTAGTCCTTTTCGCAGTCAAATCCTAGTAGTTAAGACGTGAAGTATCATTGGACACAATCTATTTCAAGCTTGTCATTTACGCGAGTGCTGCTGAGAATAAATGGACAATATTCAAGTAGTGGTCTGACACAAGTTTTATATAATAATATTTTCGCCTCGTAGTTGTGGAAATTCCTGAGTATGCATCCTAAGAGCATCCTCGATTTACGCGTCTGTGTCGCCACTTGCTCAGAAAATGTCACGTCACTAAACTACCTGAGTCCTAGGTCAACAACACTTTGGAGTTTAGGCAAGTCAAGAGATTCAAGTACTAGTTTAATATTTATTGAGGGTGCACCGAAGCATATCCAACCACATTTTTTAAGGTTGAATTTTAGGTTCCATGTGGAGGACCATGCAGTTACTCGATCTAGTTCTTCCTGAACAGCTTTCTGAAAGTGCCCTAAGTCATCACAGTGGAATGTGTAAGCTACTTTAAGATCATCTGCAAAGATGAATGGTTTGGCAAGTGAGAAACTGCTGCATATGTCGTTGACATATAGAGTGAATAGGAGGGTGCCTAAGACGCTACCTTGAACTACTCCAGAAGTGACTGGACTAGGTTTAGAGTTTCTGAACCCAGTCTAACTACTTGGGACCTATTGTTAAGGAATGATTCAATTCATCCTAATAATGGGTTACTTATCCCTAAGGAGTTTAGCTTATTTATTAGAAGCAAATGGTCAACGCGGTCAAAGGCTTTGGATATGTCGAAGTAGATGACTAGTACTAGTTGTTGTTTGTCTCGGCTGCTAGTTATATAGTTAAAGAAGTCAAGGTGACATGTCATGCATGATCTGGATTTTAGGAATCCATGTTGGTTTGGACTTAGAATATTGCAGCTGAGCATATGGTTGAGGATATCATCTTTGACTATTCTTTCAATGATTCTAGATACTATGGGTGTAATATTGATTGGCCGATAGTTGTTGACTTCAGTTTTTGATCCGGATTTGTGTTTAGGTACTATAAATGTCGTTTTCCATTTATCTGGATAGGTTTGGCTTTCTAGGGACATTGTAAAAATTTTAGTAATGAAACGGAAATGTCAGAACCACCGTGTTTATAAAGATACGATGGTATACCGTCAAAACCAGCACTACTAGAGCTTTTAAGAGTATTAATGGCTTGGTTAATATTAGAATAAGTGAAATGAACTGTAGTGATTTGTTTCAGCGTTGAAGATGAAGGGAGTTCTATTTTAGATTGCAAACCGAGAAGTGGACTTGTAGGCTTAAGGTAGTTAGCTGCAAACGTCTCATTAAACATTTCACACATGTCTGCATGTTTGCTGTATAGTTTGCCCTTGTTTATAAGGAGAGAAATTTTATGGCTTTGGCGATTCATTCGTTTCTTTAGTATTTCTGTGAGAGCACCTACTCTGGTGGACACATTCTATTTCAAGCTTGTCACTTACGCGAGTGCCGCTGAGAATAAATGGACAATATTCAAGTAGTGGTCTGACACAAGTTTTATATAATAATATTTTCGCCTCGTAGTTGTGGAAATTCCTGAGTATGCATCCTAAGAGCATCCTCGATTTACGCGTCTGTGTCGCCACTTGCTCAGAAAATGTCACGACACTAGACTACCTGAGTCCTAGGTCAACAACACTTTGGAGTTTAGGCAAGTCAAGAGATTCAAGTACCAGTTTGATATATATTCAGGGCGCATCCAGAGAGTTTATATTATTATAATTAATAGAATATTCTCATTTTTCTTTACATGAGGGACGCCAGTTTACAGGCATCTTCAATTCGATAAATTACGCATACGATTAGTAAGTATAGTTAGTAATGATGATATAATAAGGTACATATTTATTCATTCAAATATAGGACACACAAGTTGTGAAGGAATGGGTAAGAATTATTTAAGTTCCATATTTAAATTACATGGATTACGGTTAAATAACATGGTTGTTGTCATTTTATCTTTAGTTTGTGGGGAAAATCGGATAACTGGTGATTCAATGGAACACATCAAGAAAAATAGAGATATTGACTTCGCATTAACACAAAAACCCAAATATGCGTTGGATGGATTACATATACTTGGGAAAATAGATAAAGCTTTAAGTCAATTCCCTCATATAACAATAAAATGCGTCTTACAATAATATATTCCCACTTTATGCACTAGAGGGACTCCAGTCGACAGGCATCATCAATATCATAATAATGCACACATGAAGTAGACATGTTTAAAATTTTTCACTAACACAAAATATATATACAAGGGAAGATAATGGAATATTGACCGTAAGTACACCTGCATAAGTTAAAACAATTTATATGGCATAATCCTAGGCACAATTATTGTTTGAATTTGTTGAACATGAGCGCAACAACTGAGTGCTGCGTTACATTCTGTCGATATGGTGGGCTACTCACAAAAGTATAAAATTGGCTTAAAAAACGTTAGTAAGTTAACCGTAGACGATGTTTTAAGCAATATAATCTGCAAGGGGCTCACCACAGCAGTTATTATCCAGTTAAACATGTAGAGAAGTTATAATAGTTCAGCAACCGGTGAATTTTTGATTATTTTCGGTCTGCGAACCAATCCATACAAAAATGTTGAAAGAGGCATGCAGGTGCAGAATTTTGCCATCGAATGAGTCATTGTGATCTGAAATGCAACTGTCAGCATATTTTCGTTATTTCATAGATATCCAGGTTTATTGGGGCTGTATAGGTAGTGATTTGGATTTGTCATCATGATCGACATATGGATGAATATTCAAATACGTACTACAACTTGTTTGCCTTTCGGATTTAGTTAGTGGCATCGCGTGTTGGGTTTGATTACTCTGCAATTTTGACATATACCGTGGTGTCGCCGTGATTATGAGAAGTATGCATATGCTTTAAATGCATTACTTTGTTGGCTGCAGCCTCCACTGAGTGTTTACAACGGGAACTGTGGATTTATGTCTTTCCTCATCACTGTGGATAAAATATCGCCGCATTTTTTTGGAAAGGAGAGCAGTTAGTGGATTATAAGTGATTTCCAAGTAACTCATATCCTTCTATGTGGGTAGACGTTAAATATCACGTTCTAGAGCAGCTGTTTAAATTTCACTTGGAAATATTTTTGTCAATAATTTTTAATAAAATTGTGTTATATGTTATCTGGATTGATCAGAATTCCCATTTTCTGGCCAGTTATTTTGGTGTCCGCGTCATGTAATCTGACTGCGACACCCCCTAGCATATTGTTTGCAGCGGCTAGTGTTTCAGGCGAACTGTAGCAAAATATCGCTATAGTGAGAAATATAGGATAGTTGAAGAGTAATGTCATCTACACAAATAGTCTACTTTATTTAGATGCTGCACCTTTCAGCATGGGATCATTCAATGGAGACTTCACGTCTCAAGATATTAATTCAGCCTATTTCCGTGTGAAGAACAGTCATTTTGACAAAAGAATTCTATCAGTACTTGGAAATCACCTGTAAATCCTAACATAACCTTCTGTACGAATAGAAGTAATCATTTGAATGTGTCTCACCGTATGTGTGTTTGGACAGGAATTATTGTAAGTTGAGAGTTTATTTCTAAGTGTATTTCATTTGCACTGTTTGGTATAGCGTTATGTGAGTTATATGGACTCAAAAAAGATCTCAACTTTATTAATATTGTGCCACTGTCTCCTCAGCTGACTGCTTGGCTGGCAAACGTAGGTGGTTGTCATGATTATTGCAAGTGCAGTGCCGTGGAGAAGGCAATCACTGGTTTAAATTTCCTTACTGTGTCACTTAGTGCACTAATTCAGTGTATAGTATCATTATACACGTGGATTGTGTCGATTATGAGAACTGAATCTGGTCAGCTTTCTTACTATCAATCTACTGTCTGTTATGCCATTCGCACTGGCACTGTAAACTTAATGCTGCAATGTTTTTGATCACCAATAGTGGTGATGAATTTTTCTTCAATTTTCCATTAACATGAAGCAGTACAGATGCCGCATCACGACTGAAAGTTTAAGTTGCATTATACGTCATTGTTATCCTCATCAACACAACAGGCCTGCGTATCCTACAATATTTTAAGTGTTTCTCTATGCTGCTAACACTGTGCATAGCTATTTAGAGTTGAAGCATGTTCAGCTTATATTTGATGGCTTCAGATTCCTTAATGTGACGATGTAATTTCTGTAGGATTCATAAAACTATGCTCATTAGACATTACTGAGATTATGGATCAATTTATAAGTTACACATTTGCAATACTTCACTTAATGTAAACATATTTAGTGTGAAGTTGATCTGCAACTATGGTTGGTGAGAGTATGACGCCTCAAAAGTATGGAAGCTTCAAAGATTGTCTTGATATTTGCGTTTAATCCTTTAATACTGGTAAACATATGGGGTCTATTGATGCTTATGGTGTCAATATAAAAACCAGCTGTGGTCTACAAATGCTTTCATTTGCATGAGGTATTTGTGTGCGTCGGTGGCACAGTGGTTAGGACTCTCGCCGACCATGCACATGGTCCGAGGTTCGAGCCCCTGCCGGCGCACACCCGATATCTATGGTCGGCCTGCAAAATTTGGGCTACCGATGTCCATGCTGAAAATGCCATACTTGTACTGGAAATACGGTGTGGCATCAAGCTGTAACCAATAAAAAAATAAAAAAATATTACTTAGTATTAACAGAACCAGTGTATTCATAGTGTGTGCTAATATGTAGAATTATCTCTCATAAATTCATGTTGTGCTAGTCCTTACATGTGTTTTACTTTTTCAGGTATACGTTCGAAATTGGTGACATTTTTGCACGTGTTTGCTCTGATATTTATTTACTGCTTATAGTCATATAATCCCTGTAATTATGGTCCAAATTTCTAAAAAACGTGTTCGTAGAAACACAGTTGTTTTAGATAGTGCCTCAACCTCGGTTATAACTGCATTACCACCCTGTAATACAGCATTAACTACTAGCTCACAAAATGGCTTGAGTGCAATTCTCACTCCTGTGATACAGATGAAAGATGTTCTGTTAGAGAACTCTGAGATCTGTAAATTAGACCTCCTTGTGAAAGATATCCAAAGGCAAGTAAATGAACTTCAGAAAAAATTAGGTCAGTTTGATAGAATGTCACTGCCATTGTCAAATATCACGGAGAGTAGTTCTGATATTGGCCAGGTTAAGTCTCTGCTGGATGTAACTCAAAGCAAGCTTTCGGATTTAGACCCAATAGCCTGTCTGTTAACAAAGCATCCTAAAATGTCTCCAGACACCCTAAATAAGGCTGAAAATCTGATTGACAGCTTGGCTGCGGAGGTGATGAAGCGTATAACCTCTTCTCACCAGGCTATAGTTTACAATGTCCCAGATTCTCTTCCTCTGAAGACTGTTAAACACAAAATCCTGATTTGTTGCGGCATGGCCAGTGTTCCATGTGAATGCCAAAGGCTTCGTAAAAAGTCTAACCAGGCTAACTGTCCCATTATTTTTAAGTTCAGTAATTCCCTTGATTCTAGTAAGTTTATTAAATGCCAGGATCACCTAAGACTGAACAGTAGTTATAAGTCTATAACCATAGCTCAAGATAAAACACCGTGTCAGCGCAGAATGATGCGGAGTAATAACCTGGTCACCTCCTCTAGCTTAGAATTACCCAAAAACGATCGTGCACAGCAACAGTCACCTAATGCTGACATTAGCATTCAGCAGACCACACAACAACCATGCATGGCAATGGAACTAGGGACTGATTTAGATACCAGTACCCCTGTAAATAACGTCTCACCAAAAGATGTTAAAATAGATAGAACTGTTGCAAGCCGTTCCAAGAAATTCTTACCCAAACGTGGTGACCTCACCACAATGAACAAATTTCGCCGGGTTAAGACTAATGATGGGGAAGAATACTTTGTATTCAATAAGCTTGCTGAGAGTAAGACTGTCAAAAAACCGTCACCTCTTACGAAAAGTTCCTCTCGAAACACAAGTATATCTGGTGGTTTTCAGTATGCTCCACCTTATAGAAAGTCAGGCCCCAAAACCCCCAAAGTCTTGCAACCAAAGCACCTTCCCTTTCAATTTCCTTTAAGTTATAAAACCAACACGAAGGTGTGTACCGGTATGATGGATAGCACGTGGATGGGTAGACCATTTGATGCTATGCTTTTTAACCGTCAACCCAGGCCCAACCTCTACTATCCTTATATCCAGGAACACATGGTAAATTTTCCAAGTGTCCCGAATCACTGGTACGACCCATGGCACCTAGGACCACCTCACTGCACTCTAACCCCGATGCACAGACACCCAGTCCAACCCCCGTATCATTCATAAACTCTTGCGTTGTTGACGCACAAACAGAGTTAGGTTATGGTGATATCTTAAGCCAGTTTGTAGTATCCCGTGACTTATTCACGATATTGCTAATTAATGCACGTTCCTTAATCAATAAGATATCTGAACTAAGAGCATTATTATTTATCGCCAAGCCTACTGTAGCTCTGATTACTGAATCATGGTGCTCATACTCCGTACTTGATGTGCATATAGGCATAGATGATTACACTGTACACCGTGCGAATAGAGACTGCAAGCGTGGTGGAGGATGTCTCATATATATACATAACTCATTCGTAGCCAGTAAGGTGGAAGATGAAATACTGAACGAGGTACCTGATTCACTCTGGGTCATCTTACAAGGAGATAAGTACAAGCTTCTCATAGGCTGTGTTTATCGAGCACCAAGCTCAACCGAAGAAACTGATGCGTTATTAGCTAAATCATTCGCACACGCCTCATCGTTTAGTACTAATTACAAAATAATTGCAGGGGACCTCAATCTTCCAGAAGTCAATTGGTTAAGTAGTTCCGGCCCCCAACGCTTCGACGAATTACTTGCCACTATCGATTGTTATGGATGGCAGCAACACGTCCAGACACCCACTCGTGGTGACAACATGTTGGACCTTGTGTTTTGTCATGACACAATCCCAGTCTCCACCTATGTTGGTAACAGATTTTCCAGTAGTGACCATAGAATGGTGCTCTGCTCTCTGCCTTTTTCACCACTAAATACAGGAAACAAACAGGATTCAGGGAGCTTGATTTGTCGCAGTTACAAACATACAGACTGGGGATTAGTCCAAGAACTCATTCGACTCTGTCACTGGGATGAATATTTTACCACTGACTCCCTGGAGACTGTAGTGTCCCTATTTTACAGGAATGTTATCCTTTGTCTAGATACTGTTGCTCCTAAGAAGGTAGTGAAATTAAGTAGACACCAAGCTGATTACATTCCGAGGGCATGGCGCAATAAGTTAAGGAAGTTGAAGAAACAGTACTATTCAACTAAGGATATATCACTACTGCACTCAATCCATGAGTCTCTTGAATCTGTCAAGCGCCAACGCTCTCAAAAGGACCTCGACGAAGAATTAAGGGCACTTGAAAGCACCTCCAAAGTTTATAACTTAACAACACTTCTTAAAAAACGAATGCAGTCGACTAGGGACATCCCCTATTTACTTCATGACAAAGTTATCTACAATGTGCCTGCCACCATCTGTGAAATATTCAGTGAGTGGTTTGCAAACTTCAGTTTAGAAACGCGCATTCCTGGTGACACCGGCCCCCTTACTAGCTCTTTCCTCGGAAGCATAGTGTTCACCGACCAATTAATAGAACGAGCAGTTAAAAGCCTGAAACCTTCCACTAGCACAGGACCAGATGGCCTTGCTTCCATAATTTTCAAAAACAGTGGGTGTGACATACCCCTGCTACTTCTTAAATTCTTCTCGATATCTATGGACACTGGCACTTACCCCAATGAGTGGAAAACTAGCTTCATAATTCCACACTATAAATCCGGTGATAAGGCAAACGTCCGCAATTACAGACCTATAAATATAACTCCAGTTGTCTCGCGAGTCATGGAGAAAGTTGTCAAAGATCAATTGTCAGACTATCTACTTAAGGAAGATCTTGTTACAAGGTCTCAACACGGATTTCTCAAAAATAGGTCTTGCGTTACTTGCCACTTCGACTTTTTCAACTGCATCACTAGTAGTCGCGTAGCACGTAAGCTAGTTGTTGTTCTCCACTTCAACATATCTAGGGCATTTGACATGGTATCTCACAGTATTCTCTTTGAGAAGCTGTATTCATGTGGGATTCGCAATCCATTACTGAGCTGGTTAAAATCCTTTCTAAGCAATAGGGTACAAATAACCAAGGTTGGATCTGTGTTGTCTCATCCTAGACAGATCACAAGTGGGGTTGTGCAAGGTAGTGTCCTAGGTCCACTTTTATTTACAGTATACATTAACAGCATTTGCAACTGCTTCACCTTAGGTAAATCATTCCTATATGCTGACGACCTCAAAGTCGTTTACTCCTGCCACGCTCATGAACTAGGCGATATGGTGAATAAAATACATCTTGAACTAAGTAGTCTCGCAACATGGTGTACTGAATCCTGTCTAAAGTTCAACATTGATAAATGCGGCTGGATTTGTATCGGAAACAGTAACCTTGACCTGAATCTTGAAGTAAATGGGCGTAAACTAGCCAAGCTCAACTCAGTCTTAGATCTCGGTATCAGATACTCTAGTAACTTAACGTTCTCTGAACTAACTGATTATGCCAGACGTAAAACACGAAGGCTCCTAGGATGCATAACTCGCAATTTCTTTTGTTGTGAAACTAGGGTTTTATTATATAAAGTATGTGTCCGACCTATTTTAGAATACTGCCCGTTTATTCTTAGCGGACTCAGACAAAATGACAAGCTTAAATTAGAAGGAGTGCAACGGCAATTCACCTTAAGAATTCTTGGTTTAGAAAGTGGTCTCCAATACTATGAACGTTGCGACAGACTAAGTTTAGAACCACTCTGGAAAAGACGTCTTAAGCTGAACCTGATTTTTTACTACAAGCTAACTAATCTGCTCGTGCACTCCTCCGAGCCAATAATTAAACCTACCGCTGTCATCAGTTACAATCTTAGAAATCACCACAACCTAGCTGCTATAGAGCACTGTCAGACTCACATGCGGTATAATTTCTTCTTAAATAAGTTTTCAGTCATTTGGAATAGACTACCAGCTGATGTGCGCGATGCAAACACACTCGCAGTGTTCATCTCCTCAGTCACCAGACTGCTCAAAGATGACAGTGCACTTCTGCGTCTGAATCCTACACCCACATTTTCGTCCAACATAGATATTTTAAGTTCATTAAACGTGTAGTTACAACAAACTACAATTATAAATTGTTATATTATTGGAAGTACATGATAGACATTTTTACACAGGACAATAATATTAGTTCACACAATATAAAAGTTAGCATTACGGGAATAGTTAGTTAGTGCACCAAAATAACTATAATTACTACACAGAATATATATGTATATATACACATTAATCACCCCCTAAGTACTCTACTTGCTTTCTTTTGCGTTGTTGTTGTTTGTCTTCTTTTGTCTCTCACCATTTCAGCTTCCATTTAACTTTTTGAATGAGAACGAAGAATGTAGATTTTTGCCCATTTACAATGACAAATGATCTGCAAACATTATTGGTCCCATAACTTACAATTCCCTCGTGAATTGCGCATTGCCTTCACCAACGACGCAACCTGGATTACAGTTGTGAAATATACCTTTATACCAATAATAAAGTATTGATTTATAATACTTCACGAATGTAACTTATAACATAACATCTTGTCTGCAAAATAGTTTACATTTCTTGAAAACACCCGTTTATAAGAAAATATAAACTACCATTATTATGTGGCTACCTTGAGTACTATTCACTTACGAAGAAAATGCTGACAAAAGTATACAAGTGTATTACTTATTTTAAATTATTATCAAATTTGGATATAAATCAAGAATAAGACTCGATGCCGTACACACCAAAGTTATATGGAGGAATTACTTCAAGCTTTATTTTTTTCCCAAGTATTTGTAATCCATCCAAAACATACTTGGGTTTTTTTGTTAATGCGAAGACAATATTTCTATATTTCTTGATGTGCTCCATTGAATGACTAGTTATCATATTGTTCCCATAGACAAAATGACTGCAACCTTATAATTTTACCATGAACCAAATTTATGTAATTTCAATAATACTTATCCATGCCTGTACAATTGGTGTGTCCTACACAGGTAGAAAAAAAATGTATTTTATTAAACTACTATTATTAAATATGTTTACTAATCGTATATGTAATTTATCATATTGATGATGCCTGTAAACTGGCGTCCCTCATGTACAAAATGAGAATATACTATTATTTATTTATTTATTTGTCGAATATGAAACCAGCGGAAATATCATTCGGTCAAACTAACGTTAATTATTTCCGTTCAAATCTTGATCACAGTTCATATGAAGGTTAATACTCTTCATCTGGATTTTCTTTTGTAAATTAATGAAATGTTTAATAAACCCTTCAATTCTACTTCCTATAGACTTTTTCAGTGCGTTGCTATACTATGTGCTCTTTTAATAAGTGAATTCGGATCAATGCATGTTAAGCTTAGTTAGAGGGATGCAGATTTACTATAGTATTGTGAGACTGTTACTTTAGCCCTTCGTAAGATTTCGTGTCTGTTTAGAAACAGTAGCACATTGTAAAAACTAAGTAGGATTTCGCAGGTTGAATAATAATTCTGTACTGTTCGATACTCTGAAATCGCCTTATCTAGCCAGACGCAAGTCTGTATACTGTTAAACGCCAAGTATGAAGTACAAGTAAATGTAATAACTTAGGCTTGATAGCTACTTCACTAATCTGTAAATATGCAGTGACATCATCAAATAGACTGTTGACTTGACAGTGAGCAGAGAAATAATTTTCATCTATTTCTAATGTGCCGTTGAATCATTTGATGTTATCTAATATCCATCATTTCTATGATCAATAACTGCCAAGGTTTCTGGTGTCACAAGTGTTAATAAGAGTTGCTTCCTTGATTTCAATAAAACTGACGTTCTAAATTATCTCTAGTCGTTGAACCCTTCTTGTAGCCTAGTTCCAGATTGTTTGCCTGGCCTTATTCTTAAACAATGTGCAGATATCCTCTCACATATTTAATGAATCTTTTCCCAGAAATGTTGTGCCAGTCGTTTGGAAGGATATTAAAATTGTACCTGTACCTAAGTCGTCTAATGGAACATGATTTAGACCTATTGCTTTTACTTCCCCTTTTCTAAAAGTTATGGAAAAGTTACTCTTACTTAATCTTCAACCTTCACTTAGAGCCTTTAACGATCTCAAATAATTCGCCTATAAACACAGTAGAAGTACTTAAGATGCAGCTGCAATCTTGCATCACAACATTTTCTCCATTATAGTCGTCCACTACCAATTGTATTTTGTTTGACGAACTCAATGTACATATGCATACGAAATGAAATATGTCAAGTGCGCGGACTAACTCTTCCAGTGTCTTTTAATTCGCATCTACACTGTACAAAGATGAACAGCTCTCTATCGGGAGTCACAAAATGCTCTTAAACTAAATCCTTCGAGATGTCAGACTGTTAATTTCAGTTTCCGATGTAAGAGAAAGTCAGGCGAAGCTGTTAATTTCTATGACCGTTGTGGAAATGATGACAGCGACATTGAAAACAAGTATCCCGGACTAATTCATCACAAAGCGTCTTAGCCTTAAGTGTATACCACATGCATGCCTAATGTTTATGAGCTAGGTATGCAAATCAAGGTAAACGCTAGTAAGGTACACTCATTATTTTATTAATAATAATAGTATATTCTCATTTTTCTTTACATGAGGGACGCCAGCTTACAGGCATCATCAATTCAATAAATTACACATACGATTAGTAAGTATAGTTAGTAATGATGATATAATAAGGTACATATTTATTCATACAAATATAGGACACACAAGTTGTGAAGGAATGGGTAAGAATTATTTAAGTTACATATTTAAATTACATGGATTACGGTTAAATAACATGGTTGTTGTCATTTTATCTTTAGTTTGTGAGGAAAATCGGATAACTGGTGATTCAATGGAACACAATTTAGGTGGTTACATGTATCGACGGTCGCGAGTTGTACGGATTATACTAACGCAAGGTCTTATTCCAACAACTTCTATAGTGTTCGTTCTTCGAGTACCAAATGGTAAAGCAAAAGACCAGATTTTGTCGTCCAAAGTACGTAGTATATTTCGGGACAAAATCGCAGGTAGAGGTGAATGCTTAGCTAGCTAGTAATCGTGCACGCACGTGACACGACGGAGCACCAAATGGCGGGGGTGCTTGACCGTAAGCCTTCAGCAAACAAGTCGACTTAAACAGTGATGGTCAGCATCCAATGTTGAGTGATGATTGCTGTGGTCAATAATTTTGGGGAATTATTTACCGCTACAGCTCACTCCCCCCTAGTGGGTTTCTGAGGACCCTAAGACATGACCAGCCGGAAGTAAAATTCTCGATGGTTCCCTGATGGGTGAAAAAAATCTTCCGAGTGGCTTCATCGAGAGCCTGCTGGTCTGTCTGCCTATGCTAATAGGGTGTCTGTACATAGCTTCCTCAATGTTGTTCGTTGGATCCCGTGCTTCGTTTGTTTCCTGTCCAGTGCCCGTTGCACCTGGAAAAGAAAACAAGAATGCTGAGAACCTAGTCAAAAAAATGTACCAAATAAGCGTTATTTTACCAAAAAAATGACATGCATCTACTATACAGTAAAATTGTGTAAAGTTCAAAATATCGAGGAAAAATAAATACATCTAATTTAATTTTATGTACGGTTATAGGAAAAATATCATTTACTTGTGTTAAATGACGCAACATAAAAAAATTGATGTGTCACTCAGTTATGTGAAATAGGTGTGAAGGTATTCTGGGAATCTAACGTGACGTCCAGAACGCGTTTTCTTATAGTGATCGACCGAAGTAGCCAGTGGGCGAATGCCCTGATCGTCAATAGTGTGACCCAGAAAATCGAGTGAGTCAACGCCTATTTGACACTTCTGTATATTGATGGTAACACCATGTTGGCGTAACCTTTCAAATGCCAAGTCCAAGTGTCTAAGTTGAGTTTCCTTAACTGGACTGGCAATGAGGCAGTCGTCTAAGTATGCGTATACAAAGTCGAGACCGCGAAATATTTCATCGATGAAGCGTTGGAATGTTTGTGCCGCATTCCGGAGGCTAAATGGCATACGTAGAAATTCGAAAAGTCCGAAAGGCGTGATGATAGCCCTTTTCGGAATATCTTCCGTTGCCATCGGGATTTGGTTATATGCTTTAACCAAGTCGATTTTGGAGAATATAGATGCTCCAGATAACGTTGCCGCCAAGTCGTGTAGGTGAGGCAGAGGGTAGCAACCAGGAGTTGTTTTGACGTTCACTCGCCGGTAATCACCAGTGGGTCGCCAATTGTTACTATCCTTTTTCGGTAACATATGCAATGGGGATGCCCATGGACTATTCGATGGCCGAATGATTCCAAGGGTGAGCATATGATCGAATTCGTTTCTGGCAATTCTCAGTTTGTCAGAGGCCAGTCGTCGTGCTGTAGATGTCACGGGCTGTCCTGAGGTTATGATGTGATGCATAACATTGCTGGTTATACACGGGAGATCGTTAGATGGGCAATTGAGTTCCGGATATTTGTCAACAATCGGTTGAAAAGTTGGATCGAGGATTGCTTCCATCTTAACGATTGACAAGCTGGGGCCTACGTAAGTTATGCCTTTGATAGACAAACTAGTAGTGTTGTCAATTAATCGTTTACGGCGGACGTCTACGAGCAAATCATGATGATTAAGTAGGTCCGTGCCAATGATGGGCATTGTGACGTCAGCGATTAGGAAAATCCACTGAATAGGTTTGCGTAAACCTACGTTCAGATAGACGTATTTCCGACCATAGGTTGCAATTGGTTTTCCATTTGCAGCCTGCAGGTCGAAGTTAGGATCTTTCTGTCGATCTGCTGCTGTAGCAGGAAGGACGTTGACTTCGGCGACTGTGTCGACTAGATATCTGGTCTGGCTCATTACATCATGGATGTAAGGTAAGCGGCTTGTGCCACCGGCGACTGTTGCCGCTAACGCGTGCCGGCGGGATAGTTTCCCACAGACTTGGAGGCTTTGCCAAAATCACAAGGTTTTCGACAACATTTCGCTTCCTTGCTATAGGTGTTGTGATACTAACACCAGTCAGGATTTTTGAGAGATCATGTGTTGGACTTAGATCGTCCACGTGCGCTTTGCAGTTGAGGGGATTTAGAACGACGATAGGAGGAATCGCTAGGCTTGTTTGATCTAAGCATCTGCTGGACGGAGTTGCATAACTCTATCATTGCAGAATCCTTCTTCGAAGTCTGTTCGGTAACAGAGTATACTTCGGTAACTGGCCGTTTCGTTATCTCTAGAATTCTATCTGCACAGACAGCTAAATCATCTATGAGAACACCCTGAAGTGTCACAAGTACAGTCTGAACTGACTGTGGCAGTTTGGATAAAAATAGTTCTCTAAACAGTCCTTCGTCGAACTGACTTTGGCCAATGATCTCTTTCATTCTTGCCAGCATGCTCACGGCTGACTGATCTCCTAACTCGATGTTACGAAATAACTCATCCAGACGTTGTCGATCTGCGAGAACGTTTCTCTTGAGGATGGATGCTTTGAAGCGACTCGTACGAGTTACTTACAGACATCTGCAGAGTTACGCACTTGCTGAATTCCCGCGGTAAGGCGTGAACAACTGCAAGGAACTGTGAACGTTGATCAGTTATGCCGTGTTCACAAAAATCAGATTCAGCAATCTGAAACCACGTTTCAGCATTATCTGCCCAATATGGTACTAGCTGAATTGCTTTGGCAATTGAGCGTATGCTAATAACCTTGGTGCTAGGGTCACTCATGACGAAAATGCCGATTAAAAAAGAGTACAGGAACAAACACAAAAAGGAACGAACTCACCGGGTTTATGTGCGTGTGAATTGAGGATGTAGTTCGTGGTTGGGCTCACCAGTTTTGGTGGTTACAGGTATCGACGGTCGCGAGTTGTACGGATTATACTAACGCAAGGTCTTATTCCAACAACTTCTATAGTGTTCGTTCTTCGAGTACCAAATGGTAAAGCAAAAGACCAGATTTTGTCGTCCAAAGTACGTAGTATATTTCGGGACAAAATCGCAGGTAGAGGTGAATGCTTAGCTAGCTAGTAATCGTGCACGCACGTGACACGACGGAGCACCAAATGGCGGGGGTGCTTGACCGTAAGCCTTCAGCAAACAAGTCGACTTAAACAGTGATGGTCAGCATCCAATGTTGAGTGATGATTGCTGTGGTCAATAATTTTCTGGAATTATTTACAGATACAACACCACCAAATATAGAGATATTGACATCGTATTAACAAAAAAACCCAAGTATGCGTCTGATGGATTACATATACTTTGGAAAATAAATAAAGCTTGGAGTCAATTCCCTCATATAACAATAAAGCGCTTCTGACAATAATATATTCCCACTTTATGCGCTTGAGGGACTCCAGTTGACAGGCATCATCAATATCATAATAATGCACACATGGAGCAGGCATGTTTAAAATTTTTCACTAACACAAAATATATATACAAGGGAAGGTAATGGAATATTGACCGTAAGTACTCTCTGTATAAGTTAAAACAGTTTACATGGCATAATCCTAGGCCCAATTATTGATTGAGTTTGTTGAACATGAGCATAACAACTGAGTGTTCACAGTAGGGGTACGTCCAACGTTTGCGTTACATTTTTGCGTGATTCGTTACATAAAATTTATCTTGTTGCAATACTTGCACAAGTACTCTACTACTTCCATACCTATAACTGTTAACTCCCATATCAAATAGTTATGGTTAACCAAAGTAAAAAGCAACGAACCCAATCCTCTTTAAATCTGATGACTAATATTAAGTCGCTGATTGCTACATCAAGCAACACACTCCCTACAAATGGTTATAGTGAGCCACATAACTCACTTGTATGTCGTAAGCGTCGAGCTGAATCTGAGGATAAAACTATACTGACAGCTAGTATTAGCACTGCTCCCAAAAATTCAGTACCCTCTGCTCATACAGAAACCCTCCCTTCACCTTATGTGCTTATCGAAAAGCTCCAGCCTTCAAGCTTTGCTTCAGTACTATCTTCTGAAATAGAACTTCTAAAGTTGTCTATAGGAGAACTTAAGGCCGAGTTAGGGGAAATAAAAACAACAAGTCAGTAGATCCTGTAATTTTTGAAACCAATACCAAAACATTCCAATTATCAGATCAGATCAGTGATATCAGATCGCAGGTATGTGAACTGACACAATGAGGACAATGAGGCACTAAAAAAGGTACAGCGCATCCCACTTAGTGAGAGGAAAATGCCCAACTCCAAGACTAAGAGCTACAGGCTGAAGAATAGTCAACATGAAAAGTGTTGTCCTATTAGTTTTCGGCTCGAAACACCGGCAGAGGCCAGAAAATTCATCCACTCCCAACACACCCTATCGCAAGTCAGAAATCACAAACTAATAAAGGTCGCAGTTGACAAGACAGTCATAGAAAGGCGCGTGTATAATTATCACACTGAGTCTTATTGTGGAATAAACAATAGGACATTGCAAGCAGCAATTATACCCAACCCTAAGAGAGATACCGTAGAATCCACCGCACCACCCCTTTCTAACCACACAGAATTATCCTCTCAGAGAGAGAAACCAACCGCAAGGCTACTAAATTTTAATCAAATAGCCAATAAAATTATACCGCCTATCACCGTAGATATGGACATGTCACCAAATAATCCCGGAAAAAAGTCAAAATCCCCCGAAAGTCGGCCCTGTCCTCTCCTGTCCATGAGTCCATTAGTAAAAAAGGAGAATATGACCACAAATCATGCCAACAACAAAAATGGCAGTATAAATAAGTCCACATCTCCCACGGTCAATAGTATTGGCACTCGAAACGTGCGAAATAGCACCATAGCCCACACTGATAACCAACGCCACAACAATGCCTCCCTCAAGAGTACAAGTGGCAATGGTCAGAACTCGACCACCAACAACTCAGGGTATCCACAG
Organism: Trichobilharzia szidati; assembly: GCA_944472155.2. Lineage (NCBI taxonomy): Eukaryota > Metazoa > Platyhelminthes > Trematoda > Strigeidida > Schistosomatidae > Trichobilharzia > Trichobilharzia szidati. The sequence continues at coordinate 1,247,761 of OX235279.1, forward strand.
TATGGCACACAAATAAATTTTGATCGGATATATGGTACAAGTCTGCTGGGAACTAACCCACAAAGCAGTACACACGAAACCCATACAAGGACACAACTAGTACCTAACAATAAGTCGAATAATAAACTATTGTCTCCACAGGGTCCTAATCATTTTTATCCCCTGCGTCCCTGTCAGCGTTGAAAAAACAGCTGGTAGGCATAATAACACTCCTAAACCGTTAATGCTGGCTCCCCCTTTGCATGAATAAAGGAACAGTCTAGTTCACGTGCATCCATTAAGCACACTTGATACATGCACAGGTTCAGGTCAAATAAAGATTTCTACTACGTTTCCAGCTTAACTAAAAATAAAAATGCCGTAGCTTATAGCAAATCCACTACTCCAACGCTTAAATCTTCACCGAAACCATCACACACAAACTCGATAGACATAGATGAACATGATATTGAAACTCCTCTTAACATAGGGTCGTCATGCTGAACAGTACTACTGGGTGCTGAACCATATTCGAGGTTGATTGACGAACTTAAATACTTCAAATGCTTTTTCAAATCTCATCTTTACCTGATCCTCATAAATGCTAGATCTGTTTTAAATAAACTACCAATGCTCAGAGCACTCACAGTAATATACAAACCCCCTATAATTGTCATCACTGAATCCTGGTGTAATTCGAACATACTGGATGAAGAGATAAGCTTAGATAACTACACACACTTTCGGTGTGACAGGGAAGGTGGTAAGGGAGGGGGTTGTCTCATGTACTTTCTGAATGCATTTACTGTATCACGGCTAGAAAGTAGTACAATTAACATGCCTGAGACTTTATGGGTTAACTTACACTTAAATAACGCAATGGTATTAATAACGCAATACACCTACAGAGCACCTGGTACCCTTAGTAATTACGAGACCCAAATTAATAATACTCTGGAACTATTATCCACCCTACACTACGATCATAAGATCCTATGTGGAGACTTTAACTTACAAGAAATCAACTGAGAAATACCCATAGGCCCAACTAAATTTGATAAGTTCTTAGGCACACTGGATATACTTGGCTGGAAGCAGACTGTCACAACCCCTACAAGAGGTAATAACGTACTAGACTTAATCATCTGCCACAATATAAGTCCTCTTTATACCCTAATAGGTTCTGAGTTTTGAGGGAGTGACCACAAAACAGTGCTGTGTGCACTGCCACAATACATTCTTGAACTTCTGCGCTACAGGTGTTCAGTGTCTGCGTGAATCATCTTTCCGTATTATTTTGGAAATAAGCCGCTTTCGTCACATTATCCACATATCAATACTTAGCAAGGATTGTATTGTATCACCTGAAACTACATATAGTATTCACCCGTGAAATCTACAACTCAGAATCTTCTGATACCCTCTCTAACCGCGTGGAACTCAGGATTTTATTCACAGCAAGCACTGTAAAGGAAAGTCTGACTTTTATTTTGCAATGTATATCTGTTTATCGTAGTTGTTTTGATACTTCGGTAATACAGCTACCTTTTTTCATATCCTCAAGACTTTTTTTCTGGAAATTGTGAAAATTCTTATTTCTGTAATGGTTAAGTCAATCAAACGTGTAAGTACTGTTAAGAGACTGAGATCTAGCGCTCGTCAACCATCTGAGGGCCTCAGCTCCGTTGATGATTCTACACTTTTGACACCAGACACACCCAGAGTTATGGTATCTGATATCATGGGTGAATTGACAGAGAATGCGGCTTGTAGCGAAAATGATTTACGGATGCTTCAGAAGTCAATGGCAGACCTCCAGAGCAAGTTTGAAAGCATTATGCCCCTCGCGCAAATGTGTGACCCATCACAAGACATCTGTCTTGAATCACTTATGAAATCCGAGCGCATAATTGACTATTTGGCTGAAGAAGCTGTTAAGAGGATTATGTCTTCACATAACGTCTTGGCCTACAACATTCTAGACAGAGAGCCTATTGCCAAACTTAAAGCTTCGTGTCTGAAGGCTTGTAATATGTCGTTGACAGAATGTCAGGTTTTGCGTCTTCGTAAGAAATCTGCAAACCACTCATGTCCGGTGCTTTTCAAGTTCAGCTCTGTCGAAGAAGCCAGAAATTTTCTGAAAGCTGGTAAGATAATAGGCTCTTCAACACCCTACACTAACATTAAGGTTGCACCCGATTTAACACCGTGCCAAAGACGATGCCGCTTAGGAACACTGAATACTGATAACTCTAATATGACAACTGTAGATGATGTTCCATGCGTTATTCCGTCTACTGAAAAACCTGATGACCGTATACACCAGACATTTTCTCAAGCACTGACTAATATTAGCCAAGTATTATATAACGAAACTGATAAATAATATATATTTCACATAAATTAAGCATTTACATGATTAACATACCGTTTGTACAGGCATGATCATATTCGACAAGTGCAATTTAGAATGGAACACTTTTTTGACATTAAAAATTGGAAAGATGAAAAAAACCTCTAGAAACTTTGTTAGAATAGATTACAATATATTGGTTCAAGTCTAATTTATAGTCTACAATATACTTATAGTCAGTCACATCCATGCGGGAATTACGAAATGTTGCGTTAATGGAAGGTAAGAAGAGAGGTGATAAACATGTGCTAGAGTAAGACATACAGGATAAGGCTTTGTGATCATTATCATTTTGTCAATTAATAAATGTTCAAAAATTTATAAAACTCCACAGTAGCGGGTAAGTACAACATTATTTTGGTATTAACAGATACAAGGGACCAACTTTGCGATGATAAACAGAATTCAGAATGGAATTTGTTCCGCGGTTCGTCGTGTGTGCCAACAATATTCTGAATAACGCTCAAGCAATACAAACGTAGAAAGCAGCATCACTGTTCATTTGCAGTGCTTCAATGCAATACCTTCGAGAAGAGAAGGAAGAAGAAAACAGAAAGAGAGGTGCAGAGGCAGCCAGCAAATAATAATAATTCAAGCAAACAATATGCGATAAACGCAGGGTTTATTCCTCTATTTTGTTACTAATAATTTAGAGTCATCGAGTTTTATAGTGTAACATACTGACAGTTAGTTCAAGTTTGTGGTAGTAAACAACAACATAAAATATAGAATAACAAATTTTTTAAGAAGAAACAAGGGCAAAACGAATAATGATGCTGACACTGAAATGGCGGACACAGATGAGTGAACGGAACATAATGTTGAAATACATCGTTTTCACACTGACACAAACGTCAAGAGCCCGAAACCATTAAAACCCATCCCACTGGTGTTCCACCCATTCCCTTTTAAGTCAGTTACTCCTCAGTCTGACAATCCATCCACTGTGAAGCACCAGTCGAACGTAGCTACCCAAGTTAGCAAGTTTTCTAGGCGTTATGACAAACGTCCCATTTCCATTAAGAAAACTAAAGCGCATGAGGTGTCCAAGCAACAGAATCGCTACATAGCATGTGCTGGCTGCCCTGTTAGTCATCATCAACCAGTTGATCATAAGAAAGGGGAAAAAGAAGTCAGTAAATTAAGTACTGAACCCGGAGTAAGAAAGCCCTTTGATATGATAGAGACGAAAGCACCTCTGAGCCATCATCCTAAGAGAAAGTCAAATATGGTAGACCTAGCTCCTAGAGGTAGGCCTAATTGGTGTAAAGTGGAAAGTCAGTTATATCCTACCACTAATTCTAGACAAACAGCACAGCAAGGTAGTAGGTATTATTCTGCTCATCCACTACGTAAACCCATTGTTAGCCAACCCCCTTCCAATGTTCTATCGACTGAAAGCCATAGAAAATCCCCCAAACATCGGCCACAGACTACGTGTAGCAAGCCAACAGAACCTACTCATACATCCTATGTATCTAGTAGGGAGCATGTGCCAATTTCTGCACAAAACTTGCTATGGTCTGGTGACTACCCGGAACATATACAAACACTTCATTCTTGTACTGGCAACAAATTACCGAATACTCATATCGGTTATACTTTCGGGCAGGATTTTCACCAGCGCCAGTTAACAGAAACACCTGGCACCATGCATATAGCACGCATGATATCAGATCAATTCCTTGCCAGCATAGCGAAAAGTCTACAGCTAGGGCAAGGCATATTTCCTGGGAGATAGCTGACACAGTGTCGACACCAAATGCGTCTAATAGTATGCATATAGAGGATACTCATGGATTATTTTATCAAGATGTTGTCCACTCACTGAAACCACATAACCAGTGTTTATCTATTATCCTGGTAAATACTAGATCGGTTCTAAGCAAACACTTAACACTAAATACATTAGCTTCTATATGCAGACCGTCATTGATTATGATCAGTGAAGCCTGGTGCACAAGTGATATCTCCAATGATAGCCTAAGGATTGATAAATACAACCTTTTCCGAGACGACAGGCAGAGAGGTCGTGGGGGTGGAACACTAATTTACTGTGAACAATCCTTATGTGCAACCCAGCTCAGTAACCCAATTCTGTCACAACTCAATGACTCGATCTGGGTTGAAATAAAAATTGTCATCAGTAAACCTATACTTGTGGGTTGTGTGTATCGACCCCCTTCATCCAACAAGGAATATGATAATATGCTCAGCAATATTTTTAATGTTACAGCCAATCTTCCCCACAGTTATAAAATTATCGGACGTGATTTCAACATGCCAGTAGTATCATAGTCTTCACTCCGAGGACCCCAAAGGTATGAAAATCTCCTGAATTCCATCGTCACAGGAAGGTGGACACAACACATAAATTCACCCACTAGATCCGCAAATATCCTAGACCTTATTTTCACGAACAACATAAAACCATCTACAGTACATGTGGGACATGAATTTCCAGGGTGTGACCATAAAATAGCAGTGTGTTTTTTTGACATCCTTCCTGAAACAAAACGCAGAGATGAAGCTGGCCAGACACCTATGAGATTGTACACACATGCTGACTGGGGATTGTGTCAGCGCCTAATTAGATATTCTAATTGGGACTCGTACTTTTCGAACGAGTCCTTAGAGGCAATTCTTAACAACTTCTATCAGAATATCAACTCAATTTATGACGTCATTGCACCTGAGAAGATTCGTAGCTTCAGATTCCCCCAAAGCGATTATATTCCGACATCGTTTAGGAGAAGTCTACGAAAGCACTCAATAAAATACTACATATATCATGACTTGTCATCACTAATTGCTATTAAGTCCCTTCTCAATAGAATTGAAGAGTTGAGAAATATAGGCCTCAGAAACAAGGAATAGCTAGCCATTCAGGCACCGCATAACTCAGGAGAAATAGCCAAACTTTTCAAAAGTAGGTTGACGAACTCCAAAACAGCTTATCCTAAAATATTATACTTAGACGGGATTGCTTACGAAAATCCTGAGGTGATATGTGAACTGTTTAGCAAGCACTTCGCCAGATTATACACCTGAGAGAACGATGAGGTCGTGGATTTTCCACGTAAAACAGACGAATGTTTAAGTGACATACTTTTCACCACACACGCGATCGATAAAGCTGTCGCAAATCTTAAGCTTAGTAACACAATTGGTCCAGATGGTATATCTTTAATCCTGCTGAAAAACGGTGGTAGTGACATGAATTTACTCCTGCTCAAGTTATACTCAATTTCACTAATCGATGGGACATACCCCACCTGCTGGAAGAAGTCTTATATTGTACCTATCCATAAATGCAGGCCTACAGCTGATATCAACAACTACCGTCCCATCAACATCACGTCTATAGTTTCACGTGTAATGCATAAGATAGTAAAGACTCAAATCATTCAGTACTTGCTGTCAAATGACCTGCAATCCCCATTCCAATACGGTTTCTTAAGTAGAAGATCGTGTATTACTTGCCACTTAGATTATTTTGACTACATTACACAATGCATTGATAATGGGCATTCGGTAACAACATTATTTCCCGACGTTAGCAAGGCCTTCGATAAAGTCCCACATATCAGACTCATAACAAAACTCCAATCCTTCGGAATAACCGAGAAACTTCTCAAATGGATAAATTCTTTTCTCACAGAAAGAGAGCAGTTAGTCAAAATCAACCACCAGCTGTCTTCATCAAAGCCGATAACTAGTGGTGTAATACAGGGTAGCGTTCTTGGCCCTATTCTATTCCTCTTATTTATAAATGACATAGCCTCTGTGATCAAGTATGGCAAGCCATACCTCTTTGCAGATGATCTCAAGATAGTATATGATTACCGGTACGATGATAAGAGCGTCAAAAGCAAAATCCAACATGACTTAAACAATCTAGGCGATTGGAGCGAAAAGTGGCAACTGACTTTCAACCCAGACAAGTGCGGTATAGCCCACCTGGGACGCTGGAAACCGAGAATGTGCCTATATATGTATGGTAAGCTCCTCTCGAAACTGAACACTGTCACAGATCTCGGGATGACATACTCAGATCTAACCTTTTCCGATCATGCAAATAAGGTTGTATCCGACTACAAACGACTAATTGGCTTTGTGCTGCGTAACTTCTACACCCAAGAAGCAAGATTACCTATACATAGAACGTGTATCCGCCCCAAACTTGAATATTGTGCTCTCCTGTATAGTAACCTAAGGTCTGCAGACCGAAAAAAATCGAAAGTGTTCAGAGATTCCTAACGAAACGCATAATAGGGTTTGACCAACCAGTGGAATATGTTGACAGGTGTATGCGTCTGAATTTAGAACCTCTGTGGTTCAGGAGAGTGAAGTGTAACTTATTTCTACTATTCAAAGTCACAAGAAAACACTGTTATAGTGACTCATCCATAACGTGGGAAAATATTAAATCATATCAGCTGCAAAACCACAACTACCTTGTCAAGCTGGTTACCCACAGAAAATCCATTAGGGCAAACTTTTTCACCATTGAATATTGCACTCTTTGGAACCAACTACCATCTGAAATTAGATGTTGTGAAAACCCCAATGGGTTCAAACGAAGCCTAGAGGGACACATTAACATGTCCACCTTAGCTTGTCTAAAGGACCACAAATGTTGATAAAATGGTAAGTAAAAGCCGGTCCAGCCTTCAGCTCAGTCAGTTACATATAACTCGACTCTACTACTTACGCAGCGAACGTTTAACTAATTTACTGATTTTCCTTTCTGTATAGTCTTCAGTAAGTTATGTTAATATAAGTACTTCTAGAAAGTTACATTAGCAACCACATCTTTTAATATTTTACATATGTATATACATTTAATAATACAATGCTATTTTTTGTGTCTGAATGACTTTACTCAGCCAATAACCACCTTTTCACACACATCTTCCTAAAACGTATAATCTTTATAATATTTCGCAGTATTTTTAACATTATATAAGTTGAAGGGTTACTTTGCAATATATAATGCGCACGGTATGAAAATCGGTCATGAAAATTTAGCATAACAAGTTCTGCTAACCAGTTGCCTTACTCAGGACCACTTTACATAACTTTATCACTAATTGTTCCACTACTCATATCACTCTGCTAAGTAGAATATAACTTAGTTGCTCTAATATAAGCTATTTTTATACTTCATAACTCTTAAGGGAAACCAAATTTCTTAGTCTTTTGTAGTAACCCACTTGTTCACAAGTATGATGATAATACTGCTAACAATGTCCTACGGCATTATTGTGCCATGTGACCTAATGGGAAGCACTTGTCATGAAAACTGTTACGAATTTTAATATTGATAACGCTCTTATCATATAGACTTCGATTTACTTTACGGGTCCCTGTAAGACTAACTACCCTTCTTCAGGATACACACACTGCGGTATTGTTAACCAAATGTTAAAATTCTGTTGATTCTGTGTTAATATCGTCTTATAATATGTGTAGACTGGCTACTTTGCAATGTCAAATGTTTACTATATAAAAGACTGTCATGATAATTTAGTACAATAAGTCCTGCCAACCGACCTTACCTTCAGTTCATACTACCTGCATTGAACTCTAACGATAGTGTTCTGCTGAATCTTGCTCCATTATTCACAAAAACTATTCTTTTTACTCTTTAAGCGTTTAACATCTTATAAACTATTCTGTTCATTAGGACGCATGCACACATATATAATATGTTCATAAATCTGTATGTGGAGATCTATTGGAAGCACTCACTGAGAAAGCTAGGCAAATGGAATGTGAGGTACGAACGTGTCTGGAATCAAGCAATATATTTGCTGTAGCCATAACAATCAGAGCCTAACATCATAAAAGGAGGGAGGGTGGCGCATGCTGATCAGTATATACGGTGGTGGACACTAAGGTGAATCGCCCCATTCTGCAGGAACAGCAATATGCAATCTGATGGCTCGAGATTTCTATGAGGGCTTGAATCTTTATCTTGAATAAGATAATAATGATCGCCTGGACAGACCATGCTTATACCTTTAAACATATACCATTCGGTCAGCCTATTGCTGAGATGCGACCACGTGGGCTCATCACAGATTTATGGGGCATCTTATAAATTGACATGCTTTCCTTTCTCGTATCTTCGAATATCACTTAACAATGTCTCATCTCATACATTTTCTAGTAACGTCTTCACTTGCTCATTATATTCCACTAAACCTAACATTTTATAGCTCTTTATGAATTTGATTCGACTTATTCTCTACAGGGTACGGTTGTGCACCAAACACAAAAAGGTATGAAATAAAAACAACCGGCTTGTGGATAATTGTATTAAACCAAAAGTGGACAACATGATAGTAAAACCTGTAGGGTCGCATTATACATTGCAAAGGAACTTTGTCAGCCTAGGGATTATAGTCTCCCATTGTATTTCCTTACCTCAATATTGCTTGGTTATCGTGTGCCTACAACTACGGGTTGAAAACGAAATGAAGTCGATTTTCCTGCGCAATCTGGAGGACTACTGTTTAATTCAATAATGATACAACATGGGTCAGACAAAGAGTGTATTTATACATATATCAAATATTTAACTGTTCAAACATTACTAACTTGTAGACAATCTACTATTTGACATTATATCATACTTGATCGTGCCTGTAAAATTGCCATGCATTTTCATGTAAATTTATGTTTATATGAAAATATAAAATTATTATTATTATAAGTAGCAATGCAGCCCGTACCCCTACTTCACAACAAATAACTTACAGGAACTACAGTAAGGCAGACTGGACTCTAGTGAAATCAATACTAAGATCCTCAGAATGGAGAGAGTACATCACTACTGATGACCTCTCGCGAGTTCTGAGCATCTTCTACCATAACTTCAACACATGCTTAGATGTTGTCATCCCATTTCAAACACTAAAGCTTTCCCCACATAGAAAGTCATTCATAAAGCCAAAGGATCGTAGGAAACTGAAAAGACTGTCAACAAGTTGCTTCAAACACCACGACTTTGGCACACTAGGTTTAATACTTAACACACTTAGTTCCATCTCACAAGCTCGAAATTTCCGTATGAGAAACGAAGAACGCATCGCAGTAGGCAGTCCTGCTAGAGTGTATGCACTCACGGAAATCTTAAAGAAGCGAATGAATCGCAAAAATCACAGCATTTCCCTCCTCAGAGACAAAGGTAGGCTATGTACTAATTCCGCAGACATGTGTGAATTATTTAACTCAACTTTTGCAGGTAACTACCTTAAGCCCACAGTCCAGTTACTCAATATACACCCTGCTACTAATGTGGCACAAACTCCATCTCCACACACACCAAACTTAATTAGTACTGTTGAATTTAACTATACTAACATTGAAAAAACTATAAGAAACCTAAAATGCTCAAAAGGTTTCGGTACTGACTGCATATCATCCTACTTTTATAAATATTGTGGCCCCGACATTCCCTTACTACTACTTAAAATATTCACAATGTCCTTAGAAACCCAAACTTACCCTGATGTATGGAAAACAACGTTTATTATGCCTAAACACAAATCTGGCTCGAAAACAGACATCAGTAACTACAGGCCAATTAATATCAAACCTATGGCATCTAGAATTATGGAGAGACTAGTTAAAGGCAACCTAATGAAGCATATGCTTAGTTGCAACATTATAAGTCCGAACCAACATGGATTCCTAAAATCCAGATCTTGTTTAACATGCCACTTAGACTTCTTTAACTTTGTGACCAGCAGTCGTGACAGACGACAACTAGTACTTGTCATCTACTTTGACATCTCAAAGGCATTTGACCGTGTCGACCATTTACTACTAATGCATAAGCTGAAATCCTTAGGAATACGTCACCCACTATTAGGATGGCTTAAATCATTCCTTAACAATAGGTCCCAAACAGTTAAACTCGGATCTATAACTTCGAAACCTAGCCCAGTCACCTCTGGCGTAGTACAAGGTAGTGTCATTGGACCCCTTCTATTTACCCTATATATTAACGATATATGCGCTTGCTTTACTCATGGGAAACCATTTATCTTTGCAGATGACCTCAAAGTAGCTTATACATTCCAATCTGATGAACTAGGGTACTTCCAGAATGTTGTACAAAAAGAACTAGACAAAGTGACTGCTTGGTCGTCTTTATGGAACCTCCAATTTAACCTTAAAAAATGTGGCTGCTTCGGTGCACCCTCAATCGACAAAAAGTAAACCCTGCAATCGGCTAACCTAACCAAACTCCAAAGTGTTGTTGACCTAGGTCTGAGGTACTCGAGTAACCTAACATTCTCTGAACAAGTGGCATCACAGACTCAAAAGTCGAGGATGCTCTTAGGATGCGTACTCAGGAACTTTCTCATTCTGTACAAAACCGGTGTGAGGCCACTACTAGAATACTGTCCATTTATCATTAGCAGCACTCACACACGTGAAAAGCTAAGAATTGAAAGTATCCAACGATATTTTACCTCGAAACTACTAGGCTACGAATGTAAGAAAGACTACATCTCACGGTGCATGATTCTTCAACTTGACCCACTCTGGACAAGACGACTAATTATAAACCTAGTATTCTTCCATAAGGTCCTACACAAAATGTCATTCTCAGACATTAAGGACATACAATTCGCACAAGGAGGCTCTTACGATCTGCGTAACCAAACTTGCACAGTGACAATAAAAGCCTTTAAGTCAACACTCCGCGAAAACTTCTTCACAGTCATGTATTCTAAAATATGGAACAATCTGCCCCTAGATGTCAGGAACTGTAATACAGTTTTAAGTTTCAAACGCTCTCTGTAAACACTATTTCACTCTACCGACTATATAAATAAACTATTTATTCCTAGAACGAATCAACTATTAGTCTACTACAGTACCTAAACGCGCTTAAATATCCTTACTTCTCTAAAGACTATAAATAAACTAGTAGCATAGATGCATAAAAAGACATAGTAGAAACAAATTTTGTTCATCAAATTACAATGTACAACGAATATAAACAAATATTTTCGACTCCACCTGCTTTTTCTTTGTCCTCTGGTACATTTCTGTTGTATTTACTTTGTAGTACAAGCTGCGTTGATCTACATTCCGACTGAAGCTGAGAAACAATTGAAGTCACTTACTCATATATCATCCCTCAAGGTTTGGCTGGTAATGGCTCAGCATCCTTGATGCAATCCACTGTCACCATAACTACACGCTGTACAGCATCTTCTACAAGCACTGTCAACGATCTAAAATGGCTTTTTATAGCTTACTACGTGTTTACCAACTAACTCGCACGGAGCAACCATGCTGTGACAAATGGCGGGCTATGGGTGACTTGAGTGCAGTAAAACAAATCTGCTTGAAATTGACCAATATTAATCTGCATTCAGTTGAACTCACATCTGGTAATACCTGCAAAAAAGTGTTGTCAGAATCATAAAAATTAATCACTCATTTTAAATTAATACCCAGTTTGAACACAAAAAAGATACGATGCCGCACACAACAAAGTTATATGGAGGAATTGACTTCAAGCTTTATTTTTTTCCCAAATATTTGTAATTTGTCCGACACATACTTGGGTTATTTTTGTTAATGCGAAGACAATATTTCTATATTTCTTTATGTGCTCCATTCAACGACTAACTATCAGAATGTGCTCACACACTGATGTCAGAGAGGACAGCAACCATGTAATTTCACTATAAATCAAATTCATGTAATTTAAATAATACTTATCCATGCCTGTAAACTGGTGTGTCCTACATCGATATGGGAATATACATCATTATTAGACACCCGCCTCCTGTTTTGTTCACTCTATCATTCCTGTGGATGTCATAGTTATCAATTATCAGCTTTGTGTCAGGTATATCATTAGTTAGCCAAGTTTCAGTTACCAGGATCAATGTTGGCCATTCCATCTATACCAAGCTGCGAAATGAAGTTATTTTGTTAAGGAGAGATCAAGCATTTAAGAGCATAATTTTTAGAAAACCAGTTTTGTTGGGAGGGTAATTAGTGAGTTTTCTTGTTACTATCCCTAACTCCTGGTTGCCTATGTTATGTTCGGAGGGATTCTCAGACGAGACATTGTCAGCGTGTCTACTATTCCCTGAACAAACTGTGCTGCAAGGGGGGCTATTAATTGCTGCAACCGAAAATAATCCCGTTGCATATATTGGTTTCTGGCCTCATTACGTGGGTATCTGGAATCATTCCTCGGCATTAGATAGTCTGTTTCACTATTCAAATTGTTATTTACTAGGTCGAAATAACCTGTTTTAGGCTGTTTTGAGGGTAGTGCGTGCTAAGTCTTTCGCAGTTGTACATTTGTGGACTCATTTCGTGCATGTACATAGAAGGACCGTGATTCAATTTATACCCGTTATTCCGATGGGGCTTTACGTAACTACTACGAGGGTTCGAGTATGCATTTCCGTCCATATGGTACCTAGTGATGTCCCGTCTAGTAGCCCATGTGTTTTTATTATTTATTCTGGACCCCGTTCTCAGGTTATATGAGCCTATGTGCATATTACAACCTAGGCTATTACGGAAATTGTGAGTCTCACTCTGCTGTTTAATCAGCTCGGCTCCTCTTGCGTGTTTGCTAGAGTGTAATTTTGTGTGGATAGAGCTACTTTTGCTGTTAGCTTTCACCTCGTGTAGTCTGTCATCCACAGCTTGTCTACTGCTCTTAGTTCGACGAAGAGCACTTCCACTCTCGTGTTCCGTCTCCTTTATGGGACCTACCGTAATGCGTGTATAGCTCTTTTTTAGGCTTACATGCTGCTTGTTGGGCTTGTCACAAGGGAGATATGTGGACACTTGTGGAGAGACCTTGGTTTTAGGGGACTTCTTTTCGGCTTTTACAGTGAAATTATCTTGCTTGGCTCTGTGTGCAGTGTTATCTGCCGATACTTGTAGGTTATCTGTAGCGGAAGCATCTATGTCTACCTCATGTGCGGGGTCGGTAGCTTTCCTAGGAGTGTTCTCAAGAACTTCGAGACTCATTCCATTGTTACTGCCCTTTTTGGGTTTCCCTTCATCTTCGCGTGTCGTTTGTTCACCTAGTACAATGCAAGTGTCACTTTGTGCTTCAGTGACTTTCGATACTTCGGCACTGATGCTATTCATGATTTGTGGCGTAATCGTGTTCTTATCTAAGGTATTTTTAGCTACTTGTCGTTGGTTGGGGGTTTTGTCCGAGACTATTTTAGCACTTTTGAATTTCATAGTGGAGGCCAAAGTATCACCAGATTTCCTAAATTGTTCGGCTATTATACAGGTGTCAAACCTGAAAAGTATGAGACATGTGCGGTTTAACTCATTTTTATTTAGTCTAATACACTGACAGGGTGTACTTAAGAGGTTTGCAGCTCTTAACAAGGAGTGCTGAACCGACTTTATGGGCTCATTGTCAGGTATGTTGTACATTATGGCGTTCTGTTTAGAAGTGAGTCTCTTAACAACTTCGCTCGACAGATAGTCCATAGCGTTCTCTAGCTCCTTAGCAAGTTCCCATTCAGCACCGGTTGGTTTAGTCTTCAAGTTAAAGAGTTTTAGGAAAGTGAGATCTCCCAGTTTCTTTTTAAGAGGGAAGATTGTTTCTGGTACCTGGTCAAGTAGATTTAGTTTCGTCCTAAGGTCATTTATTTGTAGCTGTATGTCGTTTATGATGCAGACTAAGTTAGTAATCTCTGCCTTTGCTGACAGGATATCTTCCACCTGTATTACAGGGGTTAGCATTATGCTGGAAGTGTTTGTATTGGGTGAACTGCTGATTTTAGGGGTGACAATGCGTTACTGGATAAGCTCAAGCTATTTTCTTAATAAGTTAAAATTTAGACACCAAGAGCTACCAATCAGCGAACGATTTCAAATTATCCAATGAGATTCGCGAACGTAGTTCAATATTGTATATCGCTTGATTCATTTCAATGCGTGCCCTTACAAGGTTACGTTTGCTATTCGAGGAGGATAGTGTCTTCCAGTATTGCCTGGACTCAGGCTTGCTTCGGAAGGAGAGAAGTTGTTCGTGTGGCGGTTTAATGACTGGCAACTCTGAACAGGCAACTCTAAAGAATAGGAACCCAAAACGAAACGACCTACGAACGCACAAATGACCTTAAGCAACCGATCGGGTGACTGTTTTTTCCAGTAACAGGTTTTAGGGATTAATGACACCAGCCTCCAGAAAAAACATATTGAGGCGACCCCTAAGCGCAGGGGTATTATTGCCTATTGTCTAGCGCTCAGTTCTGCCTGGGACGACTATGGTCGTTTTTTGAGCCTTCTGATTGGTCCTTGACGAGGTCATTTGTGCGTTTGTACTTCGTTTCGTTTTGGGTTCCTATTGTTTAGAGTTGCCTTATTACTCTGAAAAGCTATACTAGGTCAACTGATGGTTTTTTTACATCGTTGTGGAATATACTGGTAATATTTCGTAGGAAATTTTTTCGCCAGGTCGCATCTCTCTCTAACCCAGATTGCAATTACTGGGTACTGAAACAGCCCGTGAGAGCCGCTGCTGCTCAGACGGAGAACAGCCTCATCTCAACAGTTCAGTGGCATACCAGCACTGCAGGGAAATCGCCTCATGGAAAATGGACAGAATCACTTCTTTGTTAGGCGGGTACGACGTAGTAGTCCATGTGGATGAGAAGAAATATAACCGCTGTCGTCAGACAGCAAACAACATTTGGGTCATAGGTTTATATGACACGTCTCTCCGAAAAGGATATGTTGAAGGAATAGCAGACAGGAAGGAGACTACTCTGGTACTTATTATAAAGCGGCTTGTGAAACCGGGATCAATTGTACATACTGACGAGTGGAAAGGCTATGATTCATTGTCACCTCTGGGATACATTCATCACAGAGTGAACCACTCTAGTGATTTCGTGGATCCAGTTACAGAGACTCATACAAATTCCATTGAAAGATTTTGGGGTGGATTAAAAAATAGAATTAGGGCTATAAATGGATCTCAAAAGGATCTCATTTGTCGTCATTTAGATGGATATATGTATAGAATGTTGTGCGACTTCTCTATTGACAGTCTCATGCCGAATTAGGAAATGTTTCTCTCCCATGTTCGGGAAAGATACCCATTGCAACCATTTTATCATTCTTTTATGCATTTTTCAATAATTATACGTTTCTGCTTATCGTAAAGACCTCTTTCATGTGATTGGTCGGTTCGAGGTTGTTTGCTGACTGGTTGTTACTGCTGTCGAAAGTTTACGTTAGCCATTACTAGAGTTCCTAAGAACACGCTTGTTAGAGTTTTTGCCCATTATTATTTGTGATAATATAGCAGAGCTGAAAAATGAATATCAGCGAAAACATGTGCAAAAGTGTCACCAAATTCGGACGTACCGTGAGGTGTTAAAAACAAATGCATGAACCCTCGTTTTTACCCTTAAAACAGTCGTATACGTGAACACTGTAGAACCAAAACCATTATCGAACCGATTCTGGTTGGCTTGGTCGACTATAATTCAGTTTTGGTTATGCTACCTTCCCATGATTTCCTTGTAGAACAAGTGAAGATGGTAGACGGTTCACTTGTGTGAAGCTGAATTTGATGCTTCACAGATGGAAGACTACGACACCGAGCTGTCTGATTCAATCCCTTCGACATGTGATGTATCTGTTCAGCCATTGTTAATGTTGGTATTGGTGTTGTTGTCGTGGGCTGAACTTATTTTCAGCGAGTGAAACAAACCTTCCCGCTTAATAATATTAGAACAAGACATTTAATGAGTGAACATTATTGTTGTCTTCAATTAGATCTTCTTCTTCAGAGCTTGCTCTAATTTATTATTATTATTACTATCGCTCCTTTATCTCACAGTAATAAGACTGGTAAAGAGGGAAGGTTGGGCAGACATGAGACTAGCAGCATCCCGATCGCGTAAAACTAAACACCACTGCTACGAAACTTCAATCCTATGTTCCACTA
This sequence comes from Trichobilharzia szidati, assembly GCA_944472155.2. Classification (NCBI taxonomy): domain Eukaryota; kingdom Metazoa; phylum Platyhelminthes; class Trematoda; order Strigeidida; family Schistosomatidae; genus Trichobilharzia; species Trichobilharzia szidati. The sequence goes on from OX235279.1 coordinate 1,264,137, forward strand.
GAAACGTAAGGGGATGAAGAGAGAAAATTATTACGTCTTTGGGTTCCGAGTGGAACATAGGGCTGGCTTCAACAACACAACTCCACTTGCTTATGTTTTCTGCCATCCTATGAATGCTGAACAAATCCACAATTGCCCATAATCTCTCATCTCCTTCTCCAACCCACACGATCTAATCCATCTCACCCTCGCACCGACAACCCATTAGTCTCTTGCCATTTGTACTACAATACGGTAATCGCGAGCATCTGCGAAATCCACTTTTTCTGGTACCTTCTTTTCAGTCTTCCAGAGTATTCCTGACTCATTGTTCCAAACGCGCAGTCTGACTCATGATCGAGTCCACTACAATTAAGTATGCCTTGTCTTATTCCTGTATCCACTTTGAACACCTCGCTGATTGCTCCATCATGGACCACCTGACACACGCAATTGTCAGCCAGCTAGCCAGCTGCTGAATGAGGTCGATAAAGACTTAGGCACTGCACTGCTCGCTGTAGTGTCGAAGTACTTTCCAAATTACGTGTCAGTAAGTTTATGAATCAAATAATGTGGTAACTGTTTTGAACGTCAGTAATAACGATGATTGTAATGATAACAAAATAATAATGATAAGGTTTATGCAGCAGGTGTTTTTTAAATTTTATATTATTTCATTGATTTATGATTATCATTATTTATTTATTTGTGCCGATACTAATTCTATCAGAGGGTGTGTATATTTCGTATGACCACTTGAACTACTGAATAATGAAAATGAGTAGTAAAAAATCATTTGGATTATTTTCAACGACATTATTTTCAGAGGTATGAATGAAGTCAAGTATAATCTCTCATATAAATTGTTTCCTTGATTTCTTTCCAAAGGAAATATCATCATCCCAGTGACACCAAATGAATAAATCTTGGAGACATAATGAAGTTTATGAGAAATTATATCCGGTGAGGACGGGGATTACATCAAATGTGTGAATACATGAAATAATAATAGTATGAAATGTAGTTAAAATATTTGTGATTACCCCTTTGCAAAACCTATACATCTTATGTATTGTTCTATATATGAATTAATTATTTTGCTACTTTTCTTCACCGGATATAGTTTCTTAAAAAATCATTTATATACAAATAGGAAAAATAAAGAAGACATTCATCGGTGACATAACGATTAGGACACCAGTCGCCAATGCACATGGTCCAGGGTTCGATCCCCGGCCGACGCGTTCCTTCACTCCGCTAAGCCAGTAATAAAAGCTGGTAAGGAGGAAAGGTTGGGCATGGGGCTAGCAGCCCCATTCTTTAAAAATAACCCTTCCACAGAAACTTCAATTCCCCAGCTTGAAGCTCTATGTTCCCCTTGAGAAAGTGTAGGAATATAAAAATCAGGTGATGATAAGAATATCGAAGGTGGTGGGTGATATGTTTGTATGCTCAGGCCATTCTAAAAATAAATAAATAATTTGGTCAAATCTTAAAAGTTACGTAAAACGAAAGGTAGGTGAAGTGGACAGGTATTCAGAGATTGAATAAATATCCTACAAGTACGAAGGAAATCGAAAATAAGAAAGGTTGGGAGGGAGGAATTTTTAATCAAAACTTTACCTAGGCCAGGCTAGGGCGAGGAGATAAAAAATAGAACAAACTTCTTTTGTTGTATGCAAAGTCACTCGGATTGTTCTCTTGAATAATGGCCATAGCTTCGACTATGAGTAAGGTGAGAGTTCCAATTCTGTTCGAAAGGCTCGATGAAATGGGACAGATAAGTTTGAAGGCACTTCTTCTGGTATCCACTTGGTGACCATTATCATTAGTCAAATAAGACTGTAGTGACCCGTTTTATTACTCATCATCGCAGTATACTTTCACTATGTAATTGTACTTTGATTTGTTTATTACTCTAAATCTTGCATGTTATCAATTGATACTTTTGTACTCGCTCGATTTTGATTGCTGCAATAATACACTATCGTATTCCTTCGCAAGTGCCTTTTGAATTACGTTGTGGATGTCGAGTAATCGCAACGTTAGGACACAAATATAAACGGGAAGAAGTGCTTAGATATACGTGTACTCTACGTCAGTCAAAATATAGCAGCAACAAATTGATGAGACCGACGATAACTTGCTGACTCCGACTCCGACGACTTTTGACCGCGACTCGTTGTTACACTTGTTGAATAATTAAAACTTTAACCTTCGTGGATCTATATATTTATTAGATATTCCGAACTCATTCTTGTGTTTGCTCATCGCACAACCTGCAGTAATTTGTGGTAAGCACCTGCATTGCATTTTTCTGTTTTGCCATATTCTTATTGTGCACAAATTTTGCTATTTTGTTACTCTTAAACCATTTTTTACGAATTGTAACATGTCTTCCAATAACTCTGATAACTTAGAGCTGGGATCTGTTAGTACTATTTCTCTTACTGTACCAGTTTGTAAGCCCAGAGACCCTCATCTTTGGTTTGCACGACTGGAGCATTATTTGACTAGCAATAAGCTCACGTCGCAGACAGCTAAATGTGGCATTTTGAGTACAGTACTACCAGACAAAGTCGCCGAGCAGGTACGGCAATACATCGTTCAACCCAGCACAGAAGCGCCTTACGACAAGTTGAAGGAAGAGGTACTGCGATGCACTTCGCTTTCGGATAAGCAATCACTCGATCGTTTGTTAAGCAATGTTGAGCTAGGTGATAAAACCCCATCACAACTCATGAGGCATATGCAAAGCCTAGTTGCCGGAAGAGAAATCGATAAACGTCTATTTTATCAAATCTGGCTGCGACGACTTCCACAAAACATCCAGCAGGTTCTTGCTTTCGGAGACGACGACATTGACATAGAAAGGCTCACCGAAATCGCGGATCGCATGTACGAGAGGTCAACACCTCAATCTGTCGCTTCCACTAGCAGAATACCAGATAAATTATCACGAAAGACCCACTGAATAAAGCAGAAGCCATCAGAGTCGACAAAACGTCAAGCGAATGCATAGAAGCCTTAGAACGTTAAATTGACGTGCTCACTGAGCAAATAATGACAATGGGGGTTAATAGACAACCTACCACAACGTACGGAAGACAGCGTAGCCACTCGCGCAATAGGCGTAAATATAGCCTTCAACAGAATATATGCTGGTATCATCGCAAATTTGGGGTACACGCAAAACGGTGCACACAACCTTGTGCTTTCCAACAAACGGTGGCGTTGGGAAACGAAAAGGCCGGCGGTCGGTGACGATTGCGGTCGCTGGCCAACACACGTCCCACAGCCGTCTATTCAGGGTGACAGACAAAACAACGGGGGCGCAATTCCTGGTAGATACCGGTGGAGAAATTAGTGTAGTTCCCCCAACACCCAACGAACGCTTACAACCAAACCCAGCATTAGTTCTCAAGGCTGCGAACAATTCTACCATAAAAAAATTTAGAACTCGGAGACAGAAACTTAATTTTGGATGCAGTACACCATTTGGGTGGGAGTTCGTAGTCGCCGACGTAACCTTTCCTATCATTGGAATAGATTTTCTTCAACACTACGAATTGCTAGTTGACTCTAGTCACCATAGATTGATAGATAGCAGTCGTAAACTATCGATTTCAGGCATCTCCACAGATGTCGAGAGTATTCGCTTGATAGTAGCCACAACAGATCAATTATCCAAGTACGATATGTTGCTAAAGAAATTTCCTGAACTGACACAGAGCGATTACTCCACAGCCTCCCTCAAACACAACGTAAGACACCATATTGTAACTAAAGGTCCACCGGTCTCAGCAAAACCACGTCGTTTAGATCCAGCTAAAATGCAAATAGCAAAAGCAGAGTTCAACAGATTATTAGATCTAGGAGTAAACCGACCGTCAAACAGCCCATGGTCATCACCACTGCATATGGTATCAAAGAAAAACTCAACAGAGATAGGACCAAATGGAGATTAACGAGCTTTAAATAAGCAGACGATAGCAGATAGATACCCAATTCCGCACATCCACGATTTTTTCCATAACATGGCAGGTTCTCAGATATTTTTTAAAATTGACCTCGTTCGTGCATACTACCATATACCGGTCGAGCCCAAGGACATCCCCAAACGGCGGTAACCACTCCTTTTGGCTTATTTGAGTTCGTCCGCCTACCACTTGGCTGACTAACGCAGCTCAAACATTTCAGAGATTCATTGACCAGGTATTGCACGGCCTCCCATTCACCTACGCTTATATCGATGATATACTGGTTGCAAGTAAATCCCCTGAGGAGCACCAACATCAATTAGAAACACTCTTTAAACGTTTAGCCGAATATGAAATTGTCATTAAACCAAGTAAATGTGAATTCGGTAAGAAAACTTTAAAATTTTTGGGACATCAGGTAGACAATCCAGGCATTCGACCAATAGCAGAACAGCTGCAAGTCATAAAAGAATACCCGATTCCAGATTCCTTCAAAAAGTTACGCAGATTTCTTGGTCTCATCAATTTTTATCGCCGTTTCATTCCTCACGGTGCACAGCTTGCCCAACCTCTGACAGATCTACTAAAAGGTCATGCAAAATCGCTGCACATGAGTACTTCAGCAATCGAGGCATTTGAAAAGCTGAAACAAACTCTAAGCTCAGAAACTTTACTAGTACGTCGTGACGTCAACGCTCCTATAGCGATTATGACAGATGCATCAGACGTCGCCGTCGGTGCAGTTCTTCAACAATTTTCTGCTGGGAAATGGCAACCTCTCTCCTTTTTCTCCAAACGTCTAGACGCCACTCAATCAAGATATAGTGCATTCAGTAGAGAATTACAAGCAGTCTATCTTTCTGTTAAACATTTTCGTCATATGGTAGAAGGAATACCGTTTACCATCTACACAGACCACAAACCACTAACCAAGGCAAAGCACGACAAGTACTCGCCAAGAGAACTCCGACACCTCGAGTTCATTTCTCAGTTCACTTCAGATATTAGATTCATAAAAGGACATAAAAACGAGGTAGCAGATGCGTTATCCCGCATCCATATAAATACCTTAGAAAAAGACCAATTTGATCTTAAAAATATGGCTAGACTGCAAACTATGGACGAGGATCTGAAAAGAATAAAAAATAGCACGAGCACTTCCTTACGTTTGCAAGATGTTATGCTTGATGAAGGCCTAATTATTACGTGTGATGTTTCCAAAGGTAAGCCGCGCCCTTTTGTCTCACTAGAAATGCGAAGATCAGTTTTTTCCAAAGTACATGGCATTTCTCACCCTGGCATCCGAGCAACAGTTAAACTGATAAGTGACCGATATGTATGGCCGAATATGAATCGAGAGATTAAACAGTGGGCCAGATCATGTTTAGCCTGCCGAAAGTCAAAAGTACAACGACATACAGTTTCGCCTAATGGCCAGTTTCCAGAACTTGATGGTAGGTTCCAACACATACACATTGACATCGTTGGACCGTTACCACCATCTAATGGCTTTACGTACATTTTAACGTGTATTGACAGATTTACGAGATGGCCAGTAGCTTGTCCCTTACCTGATATTTCTGCTGAAACTGTCGCAAAGAGCATCATGCAAAATTGGATTTCCAACTTCGGAGTGTACACCATTATTACTACAGACAGAGGTGCCCAATTCGAAAGCCATTTATTCCAACAACTCACAGAACTACTGGGAATCAAACGTATACGTACTACTGCATATCATCCCAGTTCAAACGGCTTAGTGAAGAGATTTCATCGTCAACTGAAAGCATCATTGATGGCAGTGAAGGACGATGATAAGTGGAGCGATAAATTACCTCTTGTACTTCTTGGAACACGTTCGACAATAAAACAAGATATCAAATGTTGTCCGGCAGAATTAGTTTATGAAACTACTTTACGACTACCTGGAGAATATTGCAACCCAGCCACTGAAGTTCTAGCTGACGAAACTACTTTTGTACAACAACTGAGACAACATATGAGCCTTTTAATATATCACCCACCGCGACATCAGCTGAACCAAGCATACATGGCTGAAAAACTAGAAAATTGCAAGCATGTTTTCATACGACACGACGGTGTAAGGAAGCCACTTCAACCACCTTATGACGGACCATTCAAAGTAATAAGCAGAACAAGCAAAATCATCACTGTCGAGCGCGGAGGAAAACACGAGATTGCAAGCATCGATCGCGTAAAACCAGCTTTCATGGAAATAGAGTTGACTAAATGTTTACCCAAATCAACATCATCTAAAGATTCAAAATCTGGTGATATTCCGTCTAACAAAACAGAAAGAATCACAAGATCAGGCAGACGAGTACATTGGCCACAAAGATTTGTACAGACAATTTATTTCTAATTCATTTCCATACTACCTTATTACGGTACTATTAACTGCATATAAGATATAAATCTATTCTGTAACTCCTTACAATAACAACCCCATTATTATTCTAATAATTTTTCTGGTTTTATTGTTACATTTTGCACAACTTTCTAAACATTTTGGTTCGTTTCGAAGTTGTTAACATTTTTGCATATATACAGTTATATTATCAAACCTCAAAAACTTAAAATCCTCAATTCGGTTTTCATACCAGAAACCCGTATATATTTCTTCTGTAATTATAATTTACAATATCATTCCGAATACAGGTAAACTTCATTTACTTGCATTCTACGGAGGGGCTGTTGTAGTGACCCGTTTTATTACTCATCATCGCAGTATACTTTCACTATGTAATTGTACTTTGATTTGTTTATTACTCTAAATCTTGCATGTTATCAATTGATACTTTTGTACTCGCTCGATTTTGATTGCTGCAATAATACACTATCGTATTCCTTCGCAAGTGCCTTTTGAATAACGTTGTGGATGTCGAGAAATCGCAACGTTAGGACAAAAATATAAACGGGAAGGAGTGCTAAGATATACGTGTACTCTACGTCTGTCAAAATATAGCAGCAACAAGACAAAACAGAACTTCTTATAGATTTTATTCGGCCTTTTCAGAACCATGAAGGAAAGAAGGAAGGAAGGAAGGCGCTGATTAATGGTGGGTTTGTTGAGCTGTCTAGTTGTTCATCCAATATATTTAAGTTTGTAGATACACATAGAAGTTGAGCAGCTGGGTAGCTTGTCTTTCGCTTGAACAATCATAATTAGTCGACAGCTGGAAGTACATTGACAAAGTCGACAGTAAATCTCTATGGCATTAGAATAGTGTTCCAATGGATGGATGATATAACTGCGTGAGTAACTTTCAGCTAGTTTTATTCTATTTCAATATTACCTCATTTATTGATTTATTTATTTCTTAAAGATATTCTGGAAAATAAATTCCAATTATATTTCAATAGTTTACACACAATGATGAGGTTTTCATTGCTGTTGGTAATATTTCGAGCGAAATTACTACTGCCCGTGAGTGTTCACACCACTGTTGGAATTGTTTCATCTTTTGAATTCACACATTCATGATTGGTACTCATACACAGATAGTTCATTTTCTTTTTGTTCATTCATTTTCGTGCATTGAGAATTATATTCCACGTTGTTGACAGTTCTCTGTCATTCCTAACATAGAAGTAGCACTAAGTTATATTGTTGACAGTTGTGCTACTGAGTCACCCTTGTTACATGAATCTGGTGTGACCTCGATGAATATCGATTCTGTTACAAGTATCTCTTTCCATTTGTTCATATTAGTTTTTAGAATACAAACATTTAAAATAATTACTTCGCCTTATGAATTTAGTTAGACAACGCAATAAGAATACGCGGTTTTATCTGAATCGTGTGTTGTGTATTTGTGTGAAACACTTATTTTGAACATTCTGATCCATCACACACACACACTGATGGACTTATCATAGGAGTACATATATATGTGAAATGAATAAAGAGGTAAGAGGTGGGTGACAAAATGGACTACTTAGGTCAAGTTGAAAGGAGGACATATTGAAGGTGAAAATAACAATGAAGATAAATGACTAAACCAAATGACAGGGGTAACCTGTATCATCTACCCTGGTTGGTATCAAAACAAAGTTAATCAAGGAAGGTAGATTTAGTGTGACGATGAATTGTGTTTTGCGAACGCATAGAGGTGGTTTAAGCTTCCTAATTTCCAGCTATGGCTTCCACAAACTCACTAGTAATACTTCCTTTATCTGATCAATTTCCGCATTAGGATCTTCGGGCCCACTACTTTGGCTCTTGCCACGATTACGTAGATATTTAACTTAACCTATCTATCTTCGCCGAATTAAAGTCCAAGTACGTATTTGAGTGTTGTCGGTTTCCTATAAATGCTGGTATATAGCCAACCATCTTGTTCTCTTTTGTATTCAAGAGTCTAGCATGGCCAACCCACACTGCCATTTTTTAATTCAGAAGTGAATTCGATTGCGTCGACTATTGAGTTTGTGTGTGTGTGAGAAATTGAGAGATATGTTCAGATTTCTACACATCGAATGTGTCACCCACATATCTCCACCGTAAGCAAGGATAACGATTAGACGATCTGGGAGCTTTATGTTTCCAACTATCCATACATATTTCTGCTACTATTGAGGATATATATGATCCCATCGTTCGTTTATATAGTTTATTTTGAAATTTAAATACAGTGTTGGTTGGGCATAACTGAACACCTTATTTCACTGACTGAAAGCTTAGTCCTACTTTTGAGTCCAGGATCAATGTTCGGTTCACTTTCAACTGGCTTCAGAGCTGTATTAACAGGAACATTAGTGTGAGGACTGGTCATGTCGAAACTGATAATTTTGTCACCATTTTCTGAAGGAATTTGCTCTAGTTTCTGTTTCATTACACTGGAATTAGATAACCTGGAATTTGACCTTTCTCTTATGAGGCACAACACTGATGCTAAATACTTACAAATCTTATAAGTTATGGTCTTCCCAAAGTCAACTTTTGGTGTGATGGGTATTCCTGCTTTGTGAATTTTGTATAGTCACATACATTCTATTAGGATTGTTTGTTTTAGGCACAAGATTAAACCATTTTCACCCACACAAAGATGACTTCATACGGCGTACTAGATAACTAGTAGATTTTTGATTTTATTCATTATAGTTTCATCAGGTTCCTTAACTTCCTCATATGGTCCTGTTTCATTATATTGGCCGACGTTGTCTATGTAATCGGATTTGTCCATGACTGCTGTTTTATTACCCATGTCGGCCTTTGCAACCACTATGTGATTTTGTCATTCGCCAAGCTTTCAAAAGCTGCTATTTCTTGTTGAGTTCAGTAGCTTTTTCCGTTCTTCTGAATTTTAATGTCAAGGCACATTTTGCTCTGACATCTACTCTGACTCCATTATGGATAAGGATTTATTTTGATAAAGTGTCACACAGTGTTATACAGTAATATTAACTGGTGACCACGTTTCGAGCACAAAATATAGCCACTCATAATCATATCAAGTGACTCACACAACCTTTTTCCTTCATTTATATACATGGGTGGAATTGACTAGATATTTGAATAAAATCAATATGGGATCATGTACATTCAGAATTAATGATATGAGTGTAATTGATCAAATACAATCAGTTGAGGCAAATCAGAGAAGGATAATAAATGATCCTAAAATTCTATTTCAATTCAAGTACATCATAACATTCTAACAAGTAACTTAATATGACTATAAAAAACACCCGTCTTATTTCCCATTGTAGAACACAGAATCACCTCTAGATCATTCACCTGAATAGCCAATCTTCTGAATTATATTCAATATGGTTTCATATTCAATGGTATAACTTAGCAATAGAAATATCTGTTCTATGTGGAATGAATGAAATGTGGAATAGGTGACGTGATACCGGAAGTAGTTCAAAGTGAGGAGAGCATTAGTAATAATGATTATTATTATCATAATAATAATTACTTTATTCCAAAAACAGTACTAATGATACAGCAAGGAATTTTCAGCATTCAGTACAATATTGCATCTAATTTACTCAAAAACGACAACAACAAGAAATAAATAAACGAAATAATCATTACATAATAATGATAACAAAACGTTTTTACAGCAGCTATGTAGCAATTGCAGTATACGATAAGGAGAAAAATACGCATAAAGTATAAAATTATAGTAATAATAGTAATAACAACTAAAATAAAAATAGCAAAGTTATGATTAAACGATAGAAAGGGTGACACCATAAAATTACAGAAAGATGAACAATGAAAGGGTCGATTCACTATGCTAATTACATAGTAACTTATATGTTTCACGTCTAACAGAGTCTTTATCACATAAAATACGAGCTAAATACGGTATTGTAGAATTTTTGTACTTAGTGGTACGAGCATATAATTTCTTATATTGACTTCTCGTTCTACCGGATGAGATACAAGGGGATAGTTGTGAATAAAGAGGGTGCAGAGGGTCTGACAGTACGGCCTTTGCCCACTTTGTACAGGAATTTACGTGTCTCTCGACTATAGTATTGGCGAGCTCACGCAGTGGCAAACCACAAGCCCTACTCACAGCATTTAATACCCTTCGTAATATGACATAGTCTTTTTAAGAAGCCCAGAAAAGATTAATGGAGAACAATAGAGTACAATAGGTAAAATACAGGAGTTTAAAAATTGCAGAACTAAAGGTTGGTTGATACCTGATTGTCTTAACTTTTTAATGTAGAAGGTAAGACGAAACATTTTCTTAGAGATCAATAAGATGTGGGATGACCATGAAAGGTCAGAGGAAAGAACTAATCAAAGGTATTTAATGCTTGACTTGGTTTCAATTTCTGTGCCATCTATGCTACAGGCATCATGGGAACTAACTAGTTCATGTATGTCACGTCGATGCTTGAAAGTAAAGTTAACTGCCTGACATTTGGAAGGATTTAACACAAGACCATTTGAGTTAGACCACTTGCTGATGTCCAACAGAAAGCTATTAAGTTTGGAGCAGTCAGACTCGGGAGTGATAGGCAGTGATACAGTCAGATCATCAGCATATTTGACAAAATTAGTTTCGTTTAAATGTGGCAGGTCGTGTAGGAAGAAAGAAAAAAGAAAAGGAGAGAGGACGGCACCTTGAGGAACACCGGCTTTCGTAAGCAAAGCAGAAGATTTGCCATTATATGCAGTATACTGCATTCTATCAGAAAAATAAGAATGCAACCAACTCTTAGCCCAGGATGCTGTGTGCGTCAAGGAGAGCTTATTTAATAAAAGGCCCCTAGGTACAGGGTCAAACGCAGATGTGTAGTCTAGGAAAGCACCACGAACATATTTGGCACCTTTGTCTAAACAAGAAACAACATTATGATATAAGGCAACCGCAGCATCCAAAGTACTTCTACCATGTTTATATGCAAATTGCTTAGGATCATTAAAAGCTTTCAATGAAGGTTCAAGACGAAGTAAAAGTAGTGTTTCCATCAATTTTAAAAAAGGAGAAGTAATTGCAATAGGCCTAAATTTAATATCGGTACCAGAAGATTGTTTTGGTATAGGGATAATTTTAATGTTTTTCCATGCAGAAGGTAGAACATTACTGGAAAAGGAAGCATTAAAAATATTAGTAAGAGGGTAACACAAAATATCAGCACAGTTCCTGAGGACAATGGCAGGTACGCCATCAGGACCAAGGCTTTGGAAAGGCTTAAGAGAACGGAGACATTTAAGCACATCAAGGGTATTGAAACCACTAAAATTATTGTCTATGTGATTTGTATCATTAGGAAGGATGTCGACAGAGGAGCGTATGCAAGACTTATTAAGATTATCAACACTAAGAGATTGGACAGAAGTACACTGCTTACCGCTAGTTATTTCTTTGAAAAGTTTCCACAAACTAGAAGGGGTTTTACATGACAAGAACCTTTGGTTGTATAAAACATCTAGTCTGTGCATTTCGAGTTTTATCAGAGTATTAAGCTTTTTCACACCTGACTTACTATTTGTTTTGAACAACAGTTCTTTATCTCTACGTAGCTTTTTGAGATATGGAGAAGAGAAACGGTCAAATCGAGTGAATAATGTTTCTTTAGGACAACATATTTCGAAACAGAATTTAAGATAATCTGTAGTGTTTGTGATTGTGTCATTTAATGTTTGTTCTGTAAATAGGTCCCAGTTAGTATCTATCAACATGCATCTGAGTTTGCTTAGATTGTCTTGTGAGTAGCATCTCCGTTGAAATTTACTGTAGAGGTGAGAGAAAACACGTTTGTGTGATTTGGAATATATTTTAGGCAGTACACGTATGATGCAGTGGTCAGAGTTCAGTACAGGAGCACGTTTGCGAGCTTCATATATACCAACATCATTGATGAATACTAGATCTAGTGTTTTTTCGAGACGGGTAGCAAAGTTAACAATATTGTCATGGCCAAGTGATATAAGGAAGGAGTGATCACATGAGTTAAAATCGCCAGTCACTATTGATAAAGAGTTCTCGAAGCAAGCTGCAGCAAAAGCGGTGAATTCATCTGCGAACATAGATAAATCCGATATGGTACAGCCAGGAGAGACATAAACATTAGAAACATAAATGAATTTGTATTTTGACAAGTGTCTCGGGCGACATCTGACAGTGATGCAATCAATGTAGTCATTCGAGAATTCGAAACAAACTTTGTTAGAAATAGACCATTTTGAGTGAATAAATGTAGCTATACCTCCGCCGCATTTTTTCTTGGAACAAACACGGTCTTGTCGGAATACATTAAAATCAATTAAAGATACTATATTGTCATCATATGAGTCATGGAGCCAGGTTTCTTGTAGAGCGACAATACCAGTATTGTGATAAGTTTCGGATAACAACAGGGACTGAAAATCCAGAATTTTGTTAAGCAGTGACCGGCAGTTGGTACTAACGATAACCGGAACAGTGGTTTGATGTATGGGTGAAGATTTTAAAGCACGTTGCCAACCACCATGGTGCTTTTTCTTGAGTTTATTGCAAATATGAAAGTTTTTAGGTTTTAGGCATTTTATATAATCCCGAGAGTGAATAATACTATTAGAATGCATAATTTTAAATGTAAACACCATCAAAATATGAGTAAATAGATGCAAAAAGTACAGGGAATATGGTAGCCCAAAATATTCAAACAGGCCGCCAAGGTCAAGGTCTCAGGAGGTGTATATATGAAATATACAAACAAAATTTAAAAAATAAACGTTTATCCCTGTGTGTTTATCACTCCACCTGCTCGGCTTGAGTTTTGTCCAAGAGGATGCAAGAACACTATCCTGCGTGGTTACGAAAAAGTGGAAGTGGAGCAATAAGAAGCGCAATCATTTTTGATCTCTAAAGCTCGCTTCATCATCTCAAGGCAGAGTAATTCAATCCTACCTCTCTGTATTGCTGAAGCTTTGGCTATCGAAACAGAAAGTCAGATCTCTGTGTACAGAAAAGTTCGTTCAACCCCTCCAACTTTCATGATCTAATCCCTCTATGCTAAGGATGGTAATCCCCAATCTTTTCTAGCTCTACATTTTTTTTCATTTTGTCTATTCAATTTGTATACCTTCCTTATTACGTCAATTGCTACTATTAACTGTCCCCGGTACTATTTACTTGTTCTACTTGTCATTCTAAATCAATTCTTTTTACAACATTAAATTCTATGCTATTAAATCTCACACAATATTACGTAACGTTTTCATTATATTCGATTTGTCTACTAATTTAAAACAATTAGTTCCCTCTTTTTTGAATGTAGATAAAGCAATAAGAAGACGTCATCACATTAAACCTTCCTTGGTAAATTTTGTTTTGATACCATAGCAGTTTTACTATTACCTGTGTTATTTGGTTTAGTGGTCTTCATTGTTATTTTGACCTTGAATATGTCCTTTTAACTTGACCTAAGTCTATTTTCTAACCTCTCACCTCTTTATTGATTTCATATATATTCTTATGACAAGTCCGTGTGTGATCAGATTGTTCGAAATGTGTTGCGCAAATACATTACACGATTCAGACAAATTACGTCTTCTTATTGCTTTGTCTACTAATCTTGTAATTCCACACACTTTTTCAAGTTTTATCCATCCTATGAATTATTCTATATATGACATTAATTTGATTTGCCACTTGACATTTAACTACGATTATAATCACAAACACTTTGGTTTTAATTTCATTTCATATTATGCAATTTGATGGCTCGAGATTTCTATGAGGGCTTGAATCTTTATCTTGAATAAGATAATAATGATCGCCTGGACAGATCATGCTTCTACCTTTAAACATATACCATTCGGTTAGCCTATTGCTGAGATGCGACCACGTGGGCTCTGCACAGATTTATGGGGCATCTTATAAATTAACATGCTTTCCTTTGTCGTATCTTCGAATATCACTTAACAGTGTCTCATCTCATACATTTTCTAATAACGTCTTCACTTGCTCATTATATTCCACTAAACCTAACATTTTATAGCTCTTTATGAATTTGACTCGACTTATTTTATTCCTATTCTCTATAGGGTACGGTTGTGCACCAAACACAAAAAGGTATGAAATAAAAACAACTGGCTTGTGGATAATTGTATTAAACCAAAAGTGGACAACATGATAGTAAAACCTATAGGGTAGCATTATACATTGCAAATGAACTTTGTCAGCCTAGGGATTATAGTCTCCCATTGTATTTCCTTTATGAATGCATATATTAATGATGCATTGCATTTACCTATTTCATTACACTTTAATGATTCACCTTAACACCTTTACTTTTCTAAAACAGCTTACTATCGCTTGTAAACGTTGTACTTACCTCAATATTGGTTGGTTATCGTATGCCTACAACTACGGGTTGAAAACGAAATGAAGTCGATTTTCCTGCGCAACCTGGAGGACTACTGTTTAATTCAATAATGATACGACATGGGTCAGACAAAGAGTGTATTTATACATATATCAAATATTTAGCTGTTCAAACATTACTAACTTGTAGACAATCTACTATTTGACATTGTATCATACTTGATCGTGCCTGTAAAAATGGCATGCATTTTCATGTAAATTTATGTTTATATGAAAATATAAAAATTATTATTATTTTATGCATTCACACATATAATTCAGTTCCCTCTCCGGATATAATTTCTTAAAAGCCATATATATATGATTGTACAGTTTGATGATAAGTTCGTTGAAAAGTCTCTTAGCTGAATCATTTGTTTTGATTTTCTATATGTTTATCCTGTAACGACAGAAGGCAAGAGTCAGGCAACAGATCATTTATTAAGGAAATCAACGCATATTTATATATTTGCATGTACATTACTATGGATATTTAAGTAAACAAACACAGTCTTCCGATTGGTTGTTTCTCACGTAAAGTTAATCTTTCATCTCTTTGTGACTGTTTCTTGAATGTCAAATCCTCTACATGTTAACTGCATCCGCCTACGCAAAGTCTGCTGTGGTCGGTTTTGAATCAATCTTTGTTCACATTTTCTCACGACAAATCTTGGGAACGTAAACATTGACGTAAATTACTGTCTACCAATTTGGCTAGTAGACAGCTCTCACCACACTCATCCCCCCGTCAAATAGCTTCGCGCGCAGGCGTTCCGACCTTCTGGGTGATGCGTCTTCTCGTCGATGATTGCTACAGACCGGCTTGTCCCAATGCACCCATCGTTGGATCTGACTGGCGTTAACTCGTTTTTGTTTGTCACCTCTTCTGATGGTATATACTTGACCCCGTCTTTTTGTGACTGTGTATGGTCCTTCCCACTTTGGAAGGAGTTTGCGTGAACCTGGTCCGCATCCGACAGCATATCTTCTGTCTCTACACTTCACTTGGTCCCCGACTGAGAAGGTAATGCACTGAGTCTTTTCTCTCAGCTGAGACTTCGCGACATCCCTCCGCTGCTTCTGCATTACATTCTTGACGGCTTCTTTCCGTTCTGCTTTTAATTTCGTCGTACTCCACTTTTGATGAAGGGGCCAGGTTTCGTTGTGTATCGGTAATCGTGGTTTTCTACCATACGTCATTTGAAAGGGTGACTTTTTCGTTGTTTCCTGGGTGGTGGCACGATGTGTTAGTAGAATCAGTGGCAGCTCTGTTTCCCAGTTACCGCCCTTCGAGGCCAGCCACTCCTTCAGCGTACGGTTGTTTCTCTCCGTCAGGCCATTCGTTTGTGGATGGTATGGGGTCGTTCGGATCCTCTTGATGCCAAGCTGTTGCAAACGGGAAGTAAATTCTTCACTTTCGAAACACGGACCTTGGTCTGTCAGTATTGTCTTTGGTACGCCATGGTCTGCAACGACGTGTCTAACTACTGCATCTGTCACGGTCCTTGCGCGTTGGTCTGGGATTGCTACGGCGTCTACCCATCGTGTCGCGTGTTCCGTCATCACCAAGAGGTACTGATTACCATTGGATGTCTGAGGAAATGGACCCATAACATCTACGGACCACAAGTCACCTATCGCCGTAACTGGAATCGACTGAAGTGCTGGTCGTATGCACCGGTCGCCTTTCATTAGCTGGCACCGTGGACATCCAATACATATCTTGCTACGTCTTCTCTCATACCTGGCCAGTACATACTTTGTCTCAAGAGGTCAGTTGTTCTGGCCACTCCGGTATGTGCTAGCTGGTGGCATTCTTCTATCATGTCGTGGCGCGACGATTGAGGTGTGACAGCTAGCCAGCTTCCGTCGTCCTCTCGCCAGGTCAGAGTCCCGTAGACATTCACTCTTAGTCGATCTCTCTGTCTGAGTAGTGTGGTTAGCTCCTTACTCGCTGTAGCTGGATCCACTTTTATTCCGTTAGTGATCACCTGTATTACTGTATTCAGCGTATCGTCCAACCTTTGTCTACGTGTCAGTCTTAGTGGGTCTTGTTCTACTGCATGCACTCCGTACGCGACCTCGGGCAACTCAGACTCGTCTTCTGGTCTCGATAACAAATCTGCCAAGACATTTTCATTTCCAGGAATGTGTGAGATCGTAAAATCGTACTCCTGAAGACGCAACATCCACCGTGACAATTTCCCTCGTGGGTCTCTCGCTGTCTTCAGAAACTGTAGCGGCTTATGATCTGTTTCGATGTGGAACCGCTGGCCGAGTAAATAAAGTCTCCATTTGTCGATTGCCCATACCATCGCTAAACATTCTTTCTCTATCGTTGAATACTTTCGCTCTGTGTGTGTCAAAACCCGACTGGCATACTCAACGATTCCCTCACCCTGTCTTAGGACCGCACCTATGGCGTAGTCACTGGCATCTGTGCACACTGTGAACTGTCTTCCAGGTACAGGTAGCTTTAGTGTCATTTGTTGGTGGTCGAGCAGCTGTTTAATCCTGTTGAATGTCTTCTGCGATTCCTCCGACCAAACAAACTTCGGTTCACCTAGTAGCCTGTACAGAGGGGCTGCTATCTCATTGAAGTTCTTCACGAAGCGACTATAAAACGCTGCTCTACCTAAGAATTGTCTCAATTTTCTCTTTGAATTCGGGGCCGGGATCGTCTTTATCGTCAAGATTTTCTCCGGTAGTGGTTTAATCTCACCATTTCCCACTTTATGTCCCAAAAGAGTTACATTCTTTTTGGCTATCTGAGACTTGGTTTTGTTGACGCGCAGTCCAAACTCTTCGATGCGTCGCAGCACGGCTTCCACATGGTTCACATGATCGTTTTCGTTTTGACTATATATGACGAGATCATCACCGTACACCTCAACGTTTTTCAAGTTCTTAAGTAATAGCGTCATCAGTCGTCTGAACGTGAATGGTGCACCTGCTAGTCCAAACGGCATGCGTTTAAATCGATATTGTGTCTGACCCACGATGAATGCCGTCTTATCTCTATCACCTGGCTGTATCGGTATCTGCCAGTATCCTGAGCGAAGTTCGAGAACTGAAAACAAATTTGCGCCTTGTAGGCGATCTAAAGTTTCTACTACTGTTGGCATGGCACACGGTCTTAACTCTGTCATACTGTTTAACTGTCGAAAATCAACGCAGAATCTATACTTCCCATTCGCCTTTTTTACTAACAGCACTGGAGAGTTGTACGGGCTATCAGCTTCTTCAATAATATCATCTTTTAACATCTCTCGCACCTGTCGCTCAACTTCGCCTTCTAAATGACATGGAACTCTTCGCGTGGTAAATGACGTTACTTTCGGGCCACTTAACGGAATTTCATGATTCACCTTATCGCAATAACCGTATGGGTCCCCATCTCCAGTAAACAGATGATCGTATTTGCTGAGTAACTTTGCTATACTTCGGACTTCCGATGCCGCAATCCCTGCTACCTCACTATTCTCGTGCATGCTAAAACACCCGTACTTCGTAACGACAACCCTTTTCTTCATGTTAATCACTGCATCCACTTCTCGCAAAAAGTCGGCCCCAAGGATTGTTCGGCGCAATTCAGGTACAACCAGGAATGGGAACGTCACGCAATCCTCTCCAATTCTAACCCTGCAGTCTGAAACTCCAGCGATTCTTACCACGTGACCGCCTACTGTCTGCACTGTCAACGAACACGGTCTTATACTCTCACATAGACTCCTATCTACGAGTGAGACTGCAGCCCCTGTGTCGATTTGTAGTACCCCTATACCAACTATAAACATACCTTTTTAATCTTATTTGCATACTCATATTATACGTTAACAGAGACCGATTTTATGTGTACTTCGTAAACATTTGTCAATTTACTGTTGAACGTTACCTTGATACAATTTTGAAATTTGACTACTGCAATAATACACGATTACACTCTTCACAAGTGCCTTCTGATTTTACGTTGTGGGCGTCGAGTAGCCACAACGTCTACGCACATTGATAAACGTGAAGAAGTACTAGAAAATACGTGTACGCTAATTTAGTCAAATAGAGCACGCAACAATTGTTGACTCCGACGACAACTTGTTGACCCCAAAGCATCGTTACACTTGCCGGATTATTAAAACTTTAACTTTCGCGGATCTATATATTTACTAGACATTTCGAACTCATTCTTGTGCTATCTCATCGCACAACCTGCAGTAAATTGCGGTAAGCATCTGCACTGCATGTTTTTCTGTTTTGCCGTATTCTTAGGGTGCACAAATTTTGCTATTTTGCCACTCTTAAACCATTTTTTTACGAATTGTAACATGTCTTCCAATACCTCTGATAATAATGATCGCCTGGACAGATCATGCTTCTACCTTTAAACATATACCATTCGGTCAGCCTATTGCTGAGATGCGACCACGTGGGCTCTGCACAGATTTATGGGGCATCTTATAAATTAACATGCTTTCCTTTGTCGTATCTTCGAATATCACTTAACAGTGTCTCATCTCATACATTTTCTAATAACGTCTTCACTTGCTCATTATATTCCACTAAACCTAACATTTTATAGCTCTTTATGAATTTGACTCGACTTATTTTATTCCTATTCTCTATAGGGTACGGTTGTGCACCAAACACAAAAAGGTATGAAATAAAAACAACTGGCTTGTGGATAATTGTATTAAACCAAAAGTGGACAACATGATAGTAAAACCTATAGGGTAGCATTATACATTGCAAATGAACTTTGTCAGCCTAGGGATTATAGTCTCCCATTGTATTTCCTTTATGAATGCATATATTAATGATGCATTGCATTTACCTATTTCATTACACTTTAATGATTCACCTTAACACCTTTACTTTTCTAAAACAGCTTACTATCGCTTGTAAACGTTGTACTTACCTCAATATTGGTTGGTTATCGTATGCCTACAACTACGGGTTGAAAACGAAATGAAGTCGATTTTCCTGCGCAACCTGGAAGACTACTGTTTAATTCAATAATGATACGACATGGGTCAGACAAAGAGTGCAATTATACATATATCAAATATTTAGCTGTTCAAACATTATTAACTTGTAGACAATATACTATATTACATTGTATCATACTTGATCGTGGCTGTGAAAATGGCATGCATTTTCATGTAAATTTATGTTTATATGAAAATATAAAAATTATTATTATTTTATGCATTCACACATATAATTCAGTTCCCTCTCCGGATATAATTTCTTAAAAGCCATATATATGATTGTACAGTTTGATGATAAGTTCGTTGAAAAGTCTCTTAGCTGAATCATTTGTTTTGATTTTCTATATGTTTATCCTGTAACGACAGAAGGCAAGAGTCAGGCAACAGATCATTTATTAAGGAAATCAACGCATATTTATATATTTGCATGTACATTACTATGGATATTTAAGTAAACAAACACAGTCTTCCGATTGGTTGTTTCTCACGTAAAGTTAATCTTTCATCTCTTTGTGACTGTTTCTTGAATGTCAAATCCTCTACATGTTAACTGCATCAGCCTACGCAAAGTCTGCTGTGGTCGGTTTTGAATCAATCTTTGTTCACATTTTCTCACGACAAATCTTGTGAACGTAAACATTGACGTAAATTACTGTCTACCAATTTAGCTAGTAGACAGCTCTCACCACACTCATCCCCCCGTCAAATAGCTTCGCGCGCAGGCGTTCTGACCTTCTGGGTGATGCGTCTTCTCGTCGATGATTGCTACAGACCGGCTTGTCCCACTGTCTCCATTGTTGGATCTGACTGGTGTTAACTCGTTTTTTGTTTGTCACCTGTTCTGATGGTGTATACTTGACCCCGTCTTTTTGTGATTGTGTATGGTCCTTCCCACTTTGGAAGGAGTTTGCGTGAACCTGGTCCGCATCCGACAGCATATCTTCTGTCTCTACACTTCACTTGGTCCCCGACTGAGAAGGTAATGCACGGAGTAATTTCTCTCAGCTGAGACTTCGTGACATGCCTCCGCTGCTTCTGCATTACATTCTTGGAATATATTTTTGGCAGTACACGTATGATGCAGTGGTCAGAGTTCAGTACAGGAGCACGTTTGCGAGCTTCATATATACCAACACCATTGATGAATACTAGATCTAGTGTTTTTTCGAGATGGTTAGCAAAGTTAACAATATTGTCATGGCCAAGTGATATAAGGAAGGAGTGATCACATGAGTTAAAATCGCCAGTCACTATTGATAAAGAGTCCTCGAAGCAAGCTGCAGCAAAAGCGGTGAATTCATCTGCGAACATAGATAAATCCGATATGGTACAGCCAGGAGAGACATAAACATTAGAAACATAAATGAATTTGTATTTTGACAAGTGTCTCGGGCGACATCTGACAGTGATGCAATCAATGTAGTCATTCGAGAATTCGAAACAAACTTTGTTAGAAATAGACCATTTTGAGTGAATAAATGTAGCTATACCTCCGCCGCATTTTTTCTTGGAACAAACACGGTCTTGTCGGAATACATTAAAATCAATTAAAGATACTATATTGTCATCATATGAGTCATGGAGCCAGGTTTCTTGTAGAGCGACAATACCAGTATTGTGATAAGTTTCGGATAACAACAGGGACTGAAAATCCAGAATTTTGTTAAGCAGTGACCGGCAGTTGGTACTAACGATAACCGGAACAGTGGTTTGATGTATGGGTGAAGATTTTAAAGCACGTTGCCAACCACCATGGTGCTTTTTCTTGAGTTTATTGCAAATATGAAAGTTTTTAGGTTTTAGGCATTTTATATAATCCCGAGAGTGAATAATACTATTAGAATGCATAATTTTAAATGTAAACACCAACAAAATATGAGTAAATAGATGCAAAAAGTACATGGAATATGGTAGCCGAAAATATACAAACAGGCCGCCAAGGTCAAGGTCTCAGGAGGTGTATATATGAAATATACAAACAAAATTTAAAAAATAAACGTTTATCCCTGTGTGTTTATAACTTCACCTGCTCGGTCGTACTACTTGAGTTTTCTCCAAGAGGATGCAAGAACACTATCCTGCGTGGTTACGAAAAAGTGGAAGTGGAGCAATAAGAAGCGCAATCATTGAACTTCTGGTCGATAATGATCACCCCATCTCTAAAGCCTCCGCCTTCGAAGTCATCTACAAGGCAAGAAGTAATTTGCCCAAATCCCTACGTACCCGACTCCTCTGTATTGCTGAAGCTTTGGCTATCGAAACAGAAGAGTCAGATCTCTGTGTACAGAAAAAGTTCGTTCAACCCCTCCAACTTTCATGATCTCAATCCCTCTATGCTAAAGGATGGTAATCCCCAATCCTTTTCTAGCTCTACAAATTTTTTATTTTGTCATTTTTGTCTATTCAATTTGTATACCCTTCCTTATTACGTCAATTGCTACTATTAACTGTCCCCGGTACTATTTCACTTGTTCTACTTGTCATTCTAAATCAATTCATTTTTACAACATTAAATTCTATGCTATTAAATCTCACACAATATTACGTAACGTTTTCATTATATTCGATTTGTCTACTAATTTAAAACAATTAGTTCCCTCTTTTTTGAATGTAGATAAAGCAATAAGAAGACGTCATCACATTAAACCTTCCTTGGTAAATTTTGTTTTGATACCATACCTCAATGTGCACAGACCTACTAAAGAGTAAGAGCAAAACGTTCAGCATGACACCAGAGGCTCGAGAAGCGTTCCAGAATATTAAGTCGGCAATTGCAGACGCCACCATGCTAGTTCACCTAGACGTCCATCTGCCGCTTAGCATCTCAGTTGATGCATCTAAATAAATAAATAAATAATAGTATATTCTCATTTTGTACATGAGGGACGCCAGTTTACAGGCATCATCAATACGATAAATTACATATACGATTAGTAAACATATTTAATAATAGTGATTTAATAAAATACATTTTTTCCTACGTGTGTAGGACACACCAATTGCACAGGCATGGATAAGTATTATTTAAATTACATAAATTTGGTTCATAGTAAAATTATAAGGTTGCAGTCATTTTGTCTATGGGAACAATATGATAACTAGTCATTCAATGGAGCACATCAAGAAATATAGAAATATTGTCTTCGCATTAACAAAAAAACCCAAGTATGTTTTGGATGGATTACAAATACTTGGGAAAAAAATAAAGCTTGAAGTAATTCCTCCATATAACTTTGGCGTGAACGGCATCGAGTCTTATTCTTGATTTATATCCAAATTTGATAATAATTTAAAATAAGTAATACACTTGTATACTTTTGTCAGCATTTTCTTCGTAACATCACAAGTGAATAGTACTCAAGGTAGACTAATAATAATGACAGTTTATGTTTTCTTATAAACGGGTGTTTTCAAGAAATGCAAGCTATTTGGCAGACAAGATCAGTTATATTGTAAGTTACAATCATGAAGTATTATAAATCAATACTTTTTTATTGGTATAAAGGTACATTTCACAACTGTTATCCAGGTTGCATCGTTGGTGAAGGCAATGCGTAATTCACGAGGGAATTGTAAGATATGGGACCAATAATGTTTGCAGATCATTTGTCATTGTAAATGGGCAAATATCTACATTCTCCATTCTCATTCAAAAAGTAAAATGGAAGCTGAAATGGTGAGAGACAAAAGAAAGCAAACAACAACAACGCAAAAGAAAGCAAGTGGAATCCTCAAGGAGTGGTTAATATGTATATACACATTTATATTATGTCTAGCAATTATAGTTATTTTGGTGCACTAACTAACTATTCCCGTGATGCTAACTTTTATATTGTGTGAACTAATATTATTGTCCTGTGTAAAAATGTCTATCATGAACTTCCAATAATATAACAATTTATAATTGTAGTTTGTTGTAACTACACGTTTAATGAACTTAAAATATCTATGTTGGACGAAAATGTGGGTGTAGGATTCAGACGCAGAAGTGCACTGTCATCTTTGAGCAGTCTGGTGACTGAGGAGATGAACACTGCGAGTGTGTTTGCATCGCGCACATCAGCTGGTAGTCTATTCCAAATGACTGAAAACTTATTTAAGAAGAAGTTATACCGCATGTAAGTCTGACAATGCTCCATAGCAGCTAGGTTGTGATGATTTCTAAGAGTGTAACTGATGGCAGCGGAAGGTTTAATTATTGGCTCGGAGGAGTGCACGAGCAGATTAGTTAGCTTGTAGTAAAAAATCAGGTTTAGCTTAAGATGTCTTTTCCAGAGTGGTTCTAAACTTAGTCTGTCGCAACGTTCATAATATTGGAGACCAATTTCTAAACCAAGAATTCTTAAGGTGAATTGCCGTTGCACTCCTTCTAATTTAAGCCTGTCATTTTGTCTGAGTCCGCTAAGAATAAACGGGCAGTATTCTAAAATAGGTCGGACACATACTTTATATAATAAAACCCTAGTTTCACAACAAAAGAAATTGCGAGTTATGCATCCTAGGAGCCTTCGTGTTTTACGTCTGGCATAATCAGTTTGTTCAGAGAACGTTAAGTTACTAGAGTATCTGATACCGAGATCTACGACTGAGTTGAGCTTGGCTAGTTTACGCCTATTTATTTCAAGATTCAGGTCAAGGTTACTGTTTCCGATACAAATCCAGCCGCACTTATCAATGTTGAACTTTAGACAGGATTCAGTACACCATGTTGCGAGACCACTAAGTTAAAGATGTATTTTATTTACCATATCGCTTAGTTCATGAGCGTAGCAGGAGTAAACGACTTTGAGGTCGTCAGCTTATAGGAATGATTAACCTGAGGTGAAGCAGTTGCAAATGCTGTTAATGTATACTGTAAATAAAAGTGGACCTAGGACACTACCTTGCACAACCCCACTTGTGATCTGCCTAGGATGAGACAACACAGATCCAACCTTGGTTATTTGTACCCTATTGCTTAGAAACGGTTTTAACCAGCTCAGTAATGGATTGCGAATCCCACATGAATACAGCTTCTCAAAGAGAATACTGTGGGATACCATGTCAAATGCCCTAGATATATCGAGGTAGAGAACAACAACTAGCTTACGTGCTTCGCGACTACTAGTGATGCAGTTAATAATAATAATGTATTTCATATAAATTTACAAATTTACATGAAAATGCATGCCATTTTTACAGGCACGATCAAGTATGATATAATATCAAATCGTAGATTGTCTACAAGTTAAGCGTATTTCAACTGTTAAATATTCGATACATATAATACACTCATTTTCTGAATTAGGCCGTATAGTTATTGAATTGTACAGTTGTCCTCCAGGTTGAGCGGGAAAATCGACTTCGTTCCGTTTTCATCCCGTGGTTGTAGAAAGACGCTATAGTCAGTTTCAAGGTCATGATGGGTTCCTGCGTCTGCTGGTTATATGTTTTCGTGAATTCGTTTTCCATTGAATTTTAAAGGTTTTTTTGAACGTTTAGCTTGTTTATTTATTTATTTATTTATTTTTAGCTTGCAGTTCCCAGTTTTTATGTTGGTAGTTAAGGATTATGGTAAATCTGCAATCATTGAGCCAATTCACGTATACTATGCTAATATAGTAATTTTTCTCAGTAATTAAACGCCTTAACTGTTCTGCCATTGTTGGATCAAACAGTGGCAGAACAGTTACGGATTATTTGCTGGTTTATCATCATGACTGGCACCAATTCAGCACCTTGTTCTTATTCTACGCATTATCAGAAGTAGCTTATCAGCCTTATTGCAGCCCTTCTAGTCCAGGTTCTGCTCCTCCCAAGCTTACCATAATGCTGAATTAAATCTCACTAATTCCACCGTTCTACAGTCAGTAAATTCTGGATCTTTTATTAAATAGACTCTTTAATTTCACAGTCTAGAACTCAGTTTTGGTTTTCAGCATGACTGACACTAATTCAACACCATGTTCTTTTTGTAGGCATTTTCAGGAGTAGATGAGGCCCTACTGGTTTTGCTTATCAGCTTTATTTAAACCCTTTGAGCTCATCTTCAGTACGGACTAGCTTAACTTCAGATGAAAAAGACTTAATTTAGCACATAGTGGCAATTTTTGAGCATAAATTTGGAAATTATATTTTGAAACTGTAGTACAATGTCACTGCAAATCCGTCAAGTAAGGTCCACTGGTAGCACCCTGTAAATAAGCAAAATGCAATATCAGTTGATGAAACATTGTGCTCATCACATTCTCAGCATTTACATTTAGAAAAGTTCGCTTACATAACTGCCACTGTTATATCCCCTGCTATCTTTTCCATTTGCCTAGAAATAAAAACAATGTTGTGATTACTACATGTTGTCTTAACGTTAACCTATAAAACGAAGCGGGGGTTTAACAGTATTACCTGAATTCCTTTCTTCAGGTCACGCCTTTGGACACGATCTTTCAAACTATGGAAATACGATTTCGTGGCCTAATCCATTATGTCACCAACCTCTCTCGATGTCACCAGTTGGTCGCTACAGAAATAAGGACTTCATTAATGAACCTTACATCTCGTGACTGAATTTCGAACATCTGAATATCCCTAAATTCCTTGATTTAAATGGTGCATTAAAATCATCACTAAAATCACAGTAGGGTCGAAAGCGTATCCTATCTTCAATTTCCATTTCAATTATATTCCCCCGGTTTACCTGAGGCTAAGATTACATTGTCCGGAGAATAAGAAGTAAATATGACGTTCAGATAAGTTAACTTTCCTTTGCTAAACTTAACGCCTTTAGTACTAGCTTCTTTAGGTACATGCTTGACACCTGTACTTTTCATTAAGTGCACGAACTGTCTGATCATGCGCATATAGGATTCAAAAGGAAACGCACTGAATCCCTCTAATAGCCCATGCAGCTCGACGTCATCTACTGTACGTTTCAGAAAATGAAAATTGTAAACAATGTGTTCATCTCCGAAACAGTTCTCATATTGCAGTAAGAAATTACTCCAGTCTGTCCGAACAGCATCCAAAAACAATCGGCTGTATTTGGTACTCGAAAGTAAGTATACTGCCATGGAAAATTTCCTATAATTATAGTACTGGGGGGAGGCAGAATGTTCCTGAGTAGGCGAGACCCAAATATAGTAGCTTTCCAGAAGGACCAGGGTTATTTCAGTACATACTGGGTTCACTTCAAGTAGATAAAATATTCATTTACCGTAAAAAGGCATTATTGACGCTTTGGTTAGACTTTGCTGAGAATTGTTGCAAGGTTGGTATTTTAGGCGTCCCAAGCTTACTAAACTATACCTCCAAAAGTTCATTCAAAGCTCACAAACTTATATTCCATGGGGCCAGATGCGTCTTTTTTTACCTCAAACAACCTTATAGGATGTGTTGGATTCCTTTCAAAGAAATAATGAACAATTTAGTTGTTACTTTCATAAATGTATCAAAAGCTTGCTTAAGTTGCACACACGTATAAAATACACAACTAAGCAGTATTCTTTGGAATATAGCCATCACATCAGACAATATAGATGACACATTTCGTGTAGTAGAGGCTGCAGGAGTATCTTGTAACGTCATGTAATGGTTTTAACAATGACCAACAAACACAACATTATAATTTGAAGTAGATGAATAATAGTATATATTTCAGTGCTCATAAACCACTGTTGTGACCTAGTACATTTAATTGATTTATGCTGACCTAATATGCAAAAATCACACAGGTCAACAAACTGACAACTTAAAAAAGTGGATCAGTTAATACATACATATATCTACATGTCCTAATTAAAGACACATTAAATGTTTACAAATTGTAGTCGAATTATATTCGCCCAGTAAGCAAAAATGCACACATCCTAATTTGGGCTTAAAATAAATGCATCAAAATTATTGTTAATTTATATTCATTTGCTAGACATTCCCATATATCTCAATGTACTTTAAATACCACAAATGCATCCAAATAGCGTGTGACTATCACACTACACTCACACCAAAAAATTTAACACGCCGTTATATTATGGTAAGTTAAGCTTGAAATTAAACTGACTGTATATTTCCGTGTCAAAATAAAGAGACTGCCATTTTAACTTATATTTTAGACCAATAAGAAGCCAGCTAGCGAACAGCCAATCAAAATCTGCCTATATCGCTTTTCGTGGTTGTAGGCATACCGTACGGCGCAATGAAGGTGGAACGATGGGTCTCGAGGTACCGGTAGACAGATCGCAGAGGATGGTACCTTCGCTATTAACAAGCGGTATACGCTTGATATGCAGGGAGGTATTTGACGAGAGCTTATCAAGATCTAACTCTTTAAGCTGACGTTGTGCCATTTGTTTCAGGTCAATGGTTGGCGGCGCCGACATGGTACACATCCTAGACAAGGCGTCTGCCACAGCATTGTCAACCCCCGAAATATGTCGAATGTCCGAAGTGAATTGTGAGATATACTCCAAGTGACGCAATTCGCGTGGAGAATATCAATCTGTAGTAAAGTGGAGGGCGTACGTCAGGGGCTTGTGATCGGTAAATACTGTGAATTTCCGACCCTCGACAAAATGGCGAAAAATGTTTGATAGCCGCGTATATGGCGAGGAGTTCTCTGCCAAAGGTGCTATACCTCGCTTCAGCGGCGGACAACTTCCGAGAGAAAAAGGCGACTGGTACCCATGAGGTATTTACCTGTTGCTGTAGAACAGCTCCAATGGCTGTGTTATACTGGCGGTAAGTTCGAAATTGGTGACATTTTTGCACGTGTTTGCTCTGATATTCATTTACTGCTTATAGTCATATAATCCTTGAAATAATGGTCCCAATTTCTACAAAACGTGTTCGTAGAAACACAGTTGTTTTAGATAGTGCCTCAACCTCGGCTATAGCTGCATTACCACCCTCTAATATAGCATTAACTACCAGCTCACAAACTGGCTTGAGTGCGATTCTCACTCCTGTGATACAGATGAAAGATGTCCTGTTAGAGAACTCTGAGATCTGTAAATTTAACCTCTTTGTGAAAGATATCCAGAGGCAAGTAAGTGAACTTCAGGAGAAATTAGGTCAGTTTGGTAGAATGTCACTGACAATGTCAAATATCACGGAAAGCAGTTCTGATATTGGCCAGGTTAAGTCTCTACTGGATGTAACTCAAAGCAAGCTTTCGGATTTAGACCCAATAGCCTGTCTGTTAACAAAGCATCCTAAAATGTTTCCAGACATCCTGAATAAGGCTGAAAATCTGATTGACAGCTTGGCTGCGGAGGTGATGAAGCGTATAACCTCTTCTCACCAGGCTATAGTTTACAATGTCCCAGATTCTCTCCATCTGAAAACTGTAAAACACGAAATCCTGATTTGTTGCAGCATGGCTAGTGTTATATGAAATGATAATAATAATGCATTTCATATAAATTTACAAATTTTCATGAAAATGCATGCCATTTTTACAGGCACGATCAAGTATGATATAATATCAAATCGTAGATTGTCTACAAGTTAAGCGTATTTCAACTGTTAAATATTCGATACATATAATACACTCATTTTCTGAATTAGGCCGTATAGTTATTGAATTGTACAGTTGTCCTCCAGGTTGAGCGGGAAAATCGACTTCGTTCCGTTTTCATCCCGTGGTTGTAGGCATACGATAACCAACCAATATTGAGGTAAGTACACCTTTTACAAGGGATTGGAATCTGTTTTAGAAAAATTAAAGTGCTGAGGTAAATCATTAAATTGTAATGAAATAGGTAAGTGCAAGTATCATTAATAAATGCATTAATAAAGGAAACATCCTAGGGTAACAACATTCATTTGCAATGTATAATGCTACAGATATATCACAAACTATCATGATATCCACTTTTGGTTTTAATACAATTATCCTCATGCCAGTTGTTTTTATTTTGTACCTTTTTGTGCATTTAGTGCACAACCGTACCCTTCAGAGAGTAGGAGTATAATAAGTAATGAAGAGCTATAAGATGTTAAGTTTAATGGAGTAAAATGAGGATCAAGTAAAGACGTTGTCAGAAAATAAATGAGATAAGACATTGTGGAGTGGTATGAAAAGATATGAAGATAGACAGCAAGTTAATTTATAAGATGCCCCATAAATCTGAGCAGATCCCACATGGTCGCATCTCAAAAACAGGCTGGGTGAATAGTATATATATAAAGGTAGAAGCACGATCTGTCAAGGCGTTCATTGTTATCTTTTTCAAGATAAAGATTCAAGCCCTCATAAAAATCAGAAATATCTCGAGCCTTCAAATTTTTTAATGCTGTTTCTGCAGAATGGGGCGATTCACCTTAGTGACCTCCACCATATCTACTGATCAGCTAACTCCACCTTCCCACCTTTTTTGATGTTAGGCTCTGAGACTATGATTATTATGGTTACCGCAAATATATTGCTTGGTACCAGACATGTTCGTACCCCATATTCCATCTCCCTAGCTTTCTTAATGAGTGCTTCCAATAGGTCCCCGCGTACATCTTTATGCACATATTATATATGTATGCATGCGTCCTAATGAACAGATTACTTTATAAGAAGTCAAAAACCTTGAAGAATAACAAGAATAGGTTTTGTGAATAGTGGAGCGAGATTCAGCAGAACAATATAGTTAGGGTTCAATATAGGTAGTATGAACTGAAGGTAAGGTCGGTTGGCAGGACCAAGTGTACTAAATTATCATGACAGTTTTATATATAGTAAACATTTGACATTGCAAAGTAACCTGTCTACATATATTATAAAAACATATTAGCAGAACCAACAAAATTTCGGCATTTGGTCAACAATACTACAGAAAGTTAGTGAGTCTTACAGGTAGCCGTAAAGTAAATCAATCTATGTATAATAAGAGTGTAATCAGTGTTATAATTCGTATTATCAAAGAATACATTAGGCTCAAAAACTGAATGTTATAAGGGAAATAAGAGTGATAAACTAAGAGAACATTTACTGCATAAGTAATCATTTTAAGTATTTTAATGATAATCTAATTTCAAGTATTGAACATGCATACTTACTAAGTATTATTAGGTTAGTCTAGGAACTAGTGTACTGTCTGTAGTTAAATATTGAAATGTCATGGTTTCACCACTCTACCAGCAGTTGAGATCATTTAGAAGGGCTAGGGTGGACATGTTAATATGTTTTTCTAGGCTCCTTTTGAAACTGTCAGGCCTTTCACAGGATCTAATCTCAGAGGGTAGTTGGTTCCAAAGTTTGCAATATTTAATGGTGAAGACGTTAGCTCTAGTGGCGAGCCTATGGCTCGAAGTGGCAAGCAACGCAAGACCTATTTTTGAGAAATCCGTGTTGAGGCCTTGTAACAAGATCTTCCTTTAATAGATCGTCTGACAACTGATCTTTGACAACTTTCTCCATGACTCGCGAGACAACTGGAGTTATATTTATAGGTCTGTAATTGCGGACGTTCGCCTTATCACCGGATTTATAGTGTGGAATTATGAAGCTAGTTTTCCACTCATTAGGGTAAGTGCCAGTGTCCATAGATGCTGAGAAGAATTTAAGAAGTAGTAGGGGTATATCACACCCACTGTTTTTGAAAATCAGAGAAGCAAGGCCATCTGGTCCCGTGCTAGTGGAAGGTTTCAGGCTTTTAACTGCTTGTTCTATTAATTGGTCGGTGAACACTATGCTTTCGAGGAAAGAGCTAGTGAGGGGGCCGGTTTCACCGGGAATGCGCGTTTCTAAACTGAAGTTTGCAAACCACTCACTGAATATTTCACCGATGGTGGCAGGCACATTGTAGATAACTTTGTCATGAGGTAAATAGGGGATGTCCCTCGTCGACTGCATTCGTTTCTTAAGAAGTGTTGTTAAGTTGTAAACTTTGGAGGTGCTTTCAAGTGCCCTTAATTCTTCGTCGAGTTCCTTTTGAGAGCGTTGGCGCTTGATAGATTAAAGAGACTCATGGATTGGGTAATTCTAAGCTAGAGGAGGTGGCCAGGTTATTACTACGCATTATTCTGCGCTGACAAGGTGTTTTATCCTGAGCTATGGTTATAGACTTATAACTGCTGTTCAGTCTTAGGTGATCCTGACTTTTAATAAACTGACTAGAATCAAGGGAATTACTGAACTTAAAAATAATGGGACGGTTAGCCTGGTTAGACTTCTTACGAAGTCTTTTGCATTCACATAGTTGCATTTTCGTTTAATATTTCTCCAGAAACTATACACAGAAACAAAGTTATTCCGACACCTATAAGACTATACACGCAGGTTGACTAGGACTTGTATCAGGACTTGATAAGGTACTCTAATTGGGATTCCTACTTTACCAATGACTCCTTAGAGGAAGTCCTTAAAAACTTCTTTGACAATATACAGTCGGTTAATGATGTCATAGCGCCTGTGAAACTGATTAAATTCAAAATTCCTCAAGGTGATTTTATTCCAATATCATTAAGAAGAAGTATGCGGAAGCATTCATTAAGTTACTACAGACATGACGACTTATCGTCGTTAATAGCTATCAAAACAATCCTCATTAGAATCCATGAGTTAAAAAATCTAAGTCTTAGAAATAAAGAGACGCGGGCAATTCAGTCGCCACATAACACTGGAGAAATAGCCAAACTCTTCAAAAGTAGGTTAACTAACTCCAAATCAACATATCCAAAAATAATACACCTAGGTGGCATTACTCATGAAAGTGATGAGGATATATGTGAGGTGTTTAGCACGCACTTTGCCAAATTGTACACTCTAGAAAACGACCAGGATATAGATTTCCCTCGTAAAACAGAAAAGCGTTTAAGCGATGTAGTCTTTAACGCCCAAGAAATCGATAAAGCTATCACAACTCTTGAGCTTACTAATACTCCCGGCCCAGATGGAATGTCTTCTGTCCTCTTAAAAAAGGGTGGAAATGACATGAATCTACTTCTTCTCAAGATATTTTCAACTTCGATAAGGAGTGGAACATATCCAAATAGCTGGAAGAAATCTTACGTTGTACCCATTCACAAAACCGGGCCTATAGCGGACATAGATAATTACCGCCCCATCAACATTACTTCCGTAGTTTCACGTGTGATGGAAAAGATTATAAAGAAGCATATTGTTCAGTTTTTGCTCTCGAATGACTTAATATCCGCCTTCCAATACGGTTTCCTGAATAGAAGATCGTGCATTACTTCCCAATTAGATTATTTCGACCACATTACTGAGTGTGTAGACAAAGGTCGTTCAGCAGCAACATTATTTCTAGACGTCAGGAAAGCTTTTGACAAGGTCCCACATAAGAGACTCATATTGAAACTCCTATCTTATGGAATAAGTGGAAGGCTACTTAAGTGGATAACTTCTTTTCTTACAGGAAGAGAACAGTTAGTTAAAGTCAACCGTCACTTATCAACATCCAAACCGATAACCAGCGGCGTGATACAAGGTAATGTTCTTGGCCCTACCCCATTCATTGTATTCATAAATGATATTGTTTCTATGATCAAGTATGGCAAGCCATACCTCTTTGCAGACGACCTCAAAGTTGTCTATGATTTCGACTATAATGATATGAATATTGTTAGTAAAATCCAAGAAGACCTAAATAGTCTATGTAATTGGAGTGAAAAGTGGCAGTTAATGTTCAATCCAGCTAAATCTGGGATAACATACTTCGGACGTTGGAAACCTAGCATGTGTCTATACATGTACGGTGACCTTGTCTCAAACACGAACACAGTCACAGATCTCGGGGTAACAAACTCAGATCTTACCTTTACTGAACATGCAAATAAGGTGGTATCTGATTGTAAACGTCTAACCGGCTTTGTGCTACGCAACGTCTACACCCCAGAAGCCAGATTAGCCATATATAAGATATGCATTCGCCCCAAACTTGAATACTGTGCCCACTTATCCAGTAGCTTTAAATCAGCAGACAGAAAAAAAGTTGAAAGTGTCCAAAGATTCCTCACGAAACGCATATTAGGTTATGATCAGCAAATAGAATACCTTGACAGATGTATTCGACTGGACTTAGAACCCTTATGGTTAAGGAGAGTGAAGTGCAATTTATTTCTCTTATTCAAAGTTATAAGAAAGCACTGTAACAGTAACTCGTCTATAACCTGGGCTAATCCTAAATCGTATGGACTACGCAACCATAACTGCCTTCTCAAGGTTAACACCCATAAGCTCACCACTAGAGCTAACGTCTCCACCATTAAATATTGCAAACTTTGGAACCAACTACCCTCTGAGATTAGATCCTGTGAAAGGCCTGACAGTTTCAAAAGGAGCCTAGAAAAACATATTAACATGTCCACCCTAGCCCTTCTAAATGATCTCAACTGCTGGTAGAGTGGTGAAACCATGACATTTCAATATTTAACTACAGACAGTACACTAGTTCCTAGACTAACCTAATAATACTTAGTAAGTATGCATGTTCAATACTTGAAATTAGATTATCATTAAAATACTTAAAATGATTACTTATGCAGTAAATGTTCTCTTAGTTTATCACTCTTATTTCCCTTATAACATTCAGTTTTTGAGCCTAATGTATTCTTTGATAATACGAATTATAACACTGATTACACTCTTATTATACATAGATTGATTTACTTTACGGCTACCTGTAAGACTCACTAACTTTCTGTAGTATTGTTGACCAAATGCCGAAATTTTGTTGGTTCTGCTAATATGTTTTTATAATATATGTAGACAGGTTACTTTGCAATGTCAAATGTTTACTATATATAAAACTGTCATGATAATTTAGTACACTTGGTCC
The DNA here is from genome assembly GCA_944472155.2 of Trichobilharzia szidati. NCBI lineage: Eukaryota > Metazoa > Platyhelminthes > Trematoda > Strigeidida > Schistosomatidae > Trichobilharzia > Trichobilharzia szidati. The sequence continues at coordinate 1,298,690 of OX235279.1, forward strand.
TGCCAACCGACCTTACCTTCAGTTCATACTACCTATATTGAACCCTAACTATATTGTTCTGCTGAATCTCGCTCCACTATTCACAAAACCTATTCTTGTTATTCTTCAAGGTTTTTGACTTCTTATAAAGTAATCTGTTCATTAGGACGCATGCATACATATATAATATGTGCATAAAGATGTACGCGGGGACCTATTGGAAGCACTCATTAAGAAAGCTAGGGAGATGGAATATGGGGTACGAACATGTCTGGTACCAAGCAATATATTTGCGGTAACCATAATAATCATAGTCTCAGAGCCTAACATCAAAAAAGGTGGGAAGGTGGAGTTAGCTGATCAGTAGATATGGTGGAGGTCACTAAGGTGAATCGCCCCATTCTGCAGAAACAGCATTAAAAAATTTGAAGGCTCGAGATATTTCTGATTTTTATGAGGGCTTGAATCTTTATCTTGAAAAAGATAACAATGAACGCCTTGACAGATCGTGCTTCTACCTTTATATATATACTATTCACCCAGCCTGTTTTTGAGATGCGACCATGTGGGATCTGCTCAGATTTATGGGGCATCTTATAAATTAACTTGCTGTCTATCTTCATATCTTTTCATACCACTCCACAATGTCTTATCTCATTTATTTTCTGACAACGTCTTTACTTGATCCTCATTTTACTCCATTAAACTTAACATCTTATAGCTCTTCATTACTTATTATACTCCTACTCTCTGAAGGGTACGGTTGTGCACTAAATGCACAAAAAGGTACAAAATAAAAACAACTGGCATGAGGATAATTGTATTAAAACCAAAAGTGGATATCATGATAGTTTGTGATATATCTGTAGCATTATACATTGCAAATGAATGTTGTTACCCTAGGATGTTTCCTTTATTAATGCATTTATTAATGATACTTGCACTTACCTATTTCATTACAATTTAATGATTTACCTCAGCACTTTAATTTTTCTAAAACAGATTCCAATCCCTTGTAAAAGGTGTACTTACCTCAATATTGGTTGGTTATCGTATGCCTACAATCACGGGATGAAAACGGAACGAAGTCGATTTTCCCGCTCAACCTGGAGGACAACTGTACAATTCAATAACTATACGGCCTAATTCAGAAAATGAGTGTATTATATGTATCGAATATTTAACAGTTGAAATACGCTTAACTTGTAGACAATCTACGATTTGATATTATATCATACTTGATCGTGCCTGTAAAAATGGCATGCATTTTCATGAAAATTTGTAAATTTATATGAAATGCATTATTATTATCATTTCATATAACACTAGCCATGCTGCAACAAATCAGGATTTCGTGTTTTACAGTTTTCAGAGGAAGAGAATCTGGGACATTGTAAACTATAGCCTGGTGAGAAGAGGTTATACGCTTCATCACCTCCGCAGCCAAGCAGTCAATCAGATTTTCAGCCTTATTTAGGATGTCTGGAGACATTTTAGGATGCTTTCTTAACAGACAGGCTATTGGGTCTAAATCCGAAAGCTTGCTTTGAGTTACATCCAGTAAAGACTTAACCTGGCCAATATCAGAACTGCTTTCCGTGATATTTGACATTGGCAGTGACATTCTATCAAACTGACCTAATTTTTCCTGAAGTTCATTTACTTGCCTCTGGATATCTTTCACAAGGAGGTCTAATTTACAGATCTCAGAGTTCTCTAACAGAACATCTTTCATCTGTATCACAGGAGTGAGAATTGCACTCAAGCCATTTTGTGAGCTAGTAGTTAATGCTATATTACAGGGTGGTAATGCAGTTATAACCGATGTTGAGGCACTATCTAAAACAACTGTGTTTCTACGAACACGTTTTTTAGAAATTTGGACCATTATTTCAAGGATTATATGACTATAAGCAGTAAATGAATATCAGAGCAAACACGTGCAAAAATGTCACCAATTTCGAACGTACCGCCAGTATAACACAGCCATTGAAGCTGTTCTACAGCAACAGGTAAATACCTCATGGGTACCAGTCGCCTTTTTCTCTCGGAAGTTGTCCGCCGCTGAAGCGAGGTATAGCACCTTTGGCAGAGAACTCCTCGCCATATACGCGGCTATCAAACATTTTCGCCATTTTGTCGAGGGTCGGAAATTCACAGTATTTACCGATCACAAGCCCCTGACGTACGCCCTCCACACTACTACAGATAGATATTCTCCGCGCGAATTGCGTCACTTGGACTATATCTCACAATTCACTTCGGACATTCGACATATTTCGGGGGTTGACAATGCTGTGGCAGACGCCTTGTCTAGGATATGTACCATGTCGGCGCCGCCAACCATTGACCTGAAACAAATGGCACAACGTCAGCTTACAGAGTTAGATCTTGATAAGCTCTCGTCAAATACCTCCTTACATATCAAGCGTATACCGCTTGTTAATAGCGAGGGTACCATCCTCTGCGATCTGTCAACCGGTACCCCGAGACCCATCGTTCCACCTTCATTGCGCCGTACGGTATTCGATAACCTCCACAACCTTTCCCACCCAGGTATCCGGGCAACGGACAAACTAGTGTCAGATAGATTTGTCTGGCCTGGTATAAATCGCGACGTGCGTATCTGGGCACGTGCCTGTGTGCCGTGTCAACGAGCTAAAGTACACAACATCACTCCAGTGGGTTCCTTCTCCACACCCGATGCTCGCTTTAGCCACGTACATCTAGATATAGTGGGTCCTCTACCACCATCAAATGGCCACTGTTACTTGTTGACATGTGTCGACCGGTTCACTCGTTGGCCAGAAGCTATTCCTATCTCCGATACGACCGCGGAAACCATTTGCCGAGTGTTCATGGAACGCTGGGTAGCTCAATTCGGATGCCCATCTTCGGTGACTACAGACCGTGGACAGCAGTTTGAATCAACCCACTTCAAGAAGCTCTTAGAGCTGCTGGGGTGCAAACGCATCCGAACAACCGCGTACCATCCAGCAGCAAACGGACTTGTAGAGCGTTTTCACCGCCAACTGAAAGCGTCGTTAATGGCTACCGAGAATACTAAGTGGACCGAGTCCCTTCCCCTAGTGCTACTTAGCATCCGTTCCACGCTCAAAGCAGACTTACAGTGCACCTCCGCAGAGTTGGTATTCGGTACCACCCTTCGTCTACCGGGTGAAATTATCTCACCTGAAAGTGGTGAGCCAAGTGCTACGGATGTACATTGTTATGCTCAGAACCTCAAGCGCCTTATGCAGTGCCTGCAACCAACTCCCACACGCACACAAAACAAGAGAGTGCAAGAAGATGCTAGACTCGATGACTGTACACACGTTTTTGTGCGTTGCGACGCCGTTCGCAGACGGTTACAACCCCCTTATGATGGACCATTCAAGGGCGTTAGTAGGAAGGAAAAATTTTTGTTATTGATCGACTTGGCCGTCAAGACACCTTAAGTGTCGACAGGCTTAAAGCGGCCTACATCGAAGAATCTGTACCCCTCACGCCTACGCAACCAGCAACTACGCCCACCCCAGCCAAGTTCGATTGTCGAAAATCCTACTAAACCTAGCAGCTCTCCGGACGAGACAAGTAGAACAGCGGTTACACGCTCTGGTCGGCGTGTACACTGGCCTAAGCGATACTGTGAATTTGTTAACTTAACGCTTTTAATTACAAGAGTAGCTCATACCCTCATGTCTTTTCTCAGGTTACATTCATTTTTCATGATATTTACTCTTTTGGGTTTCGTTTGTGGACAGTAGCCACTTTTTCAGTTACTAATCCTGTTAGATTTCTTTTTCGTTACAGAGTGTTCTAACATTTTATTTTCGGCGTTGCACTCGAACCGCTAGCTAGACCAGTCCATTCCATTGTCGTATGGTGGCTCCCAACACTTGTGGAATTACAAACCAAACGAACAAAAAAATAGACCAGATAAAAAATGATAAAATAAATAAAAAAATACAATAAAATGTAAAAACAAAAACTTTCACTGTATAGTTAAACGGACCGTTAAGTATTTTTGCATATAAATACGTCACTTCTATGCCGTACATTTTAATCCACTCAATCTATTTTCACAGATTTTACTATTTTTACTCGAGTTATGCCATGATGAAACTTATTTATTTTGTGACCCATACTTGTAATTACTTTGCATCACTTTAATTATACAGCTGGCAACATTTTTTTAAGCAGATGGTGATTGTACCTATTCATAGCTATTGGTTATACACACACTTCTCTGTACCTTGCATAAGTTTCCACAGCGCTAGCAATTTCCCTTGTTTTATTTCAATTTGGTGTACCACTCCCATGTTACACTAGTTCCTTCGCATTTATTCCGCCTCAGTTCTTGTTAACACCTTATGCTGATTTTTAAATCTTAACCTCTTCTTCTATTCTTTTCTGTTGCTTTTACTTTATTCCTCCTAATACGCTGGTAGATTGATTGCCTTTGGTATTACTTCTAGTTTCGGTTGACGAGGAAGGATGGAGCGTTAGTCTAAGATGGAAACTTAGACATAATGAGTCACCTTCCCGTTATAACAACCTGGGTAACGGAGGTAAACCATCAGACCTCCACACAATCCAGCCCGTAATAGTATGTCGTAAGAAAAATACTAAATAAACGGATATATAAAAAAAGTAAAAATAAACGATGTTAAAAAAATCGCACCAAGGCACCAGCGTTATTTCTTCTTATATTCCATCTTACTCCATTGATCATGTACATAGTGCCCATAAATTGCCTTAATTTTTTTCCTTCATTCTTTCCTTTCACAATATATATTTTTAAAAAACAAAACTATTTTATTACTATCTTCACACTTTCTTGTTCATTCACTGTTATTGTACACAACCTTGCTACTTTTATATATCGAAGCTTGCTGTTATCCCACCAACCTTCTAAGGGGGGATAACCTGTAGTGTACATTGTACCTTCGAACTTTTGTTTGAATGAACTCAGCCTGACCTTCAACCCCACTTCCACTTTGTATTCCTGAACCTCCTGTACGGTTTCGGTTTCGCTCTCTCGCTGTGCTTTCACCTAGCACACTCTCCGAGCTTGCACCGCCTCACCTACAGATAAGTGTGTACCTCTTATTTCTTATCAAATTCTATATCTCTTTTGTGTAAATACAATTCAGTTCCAGTCACACTTGCCATCTCAAGTCTTTTAACCTTGATTCCGTTCGTTAGTACTTGCACGTTAGGCAGAGTACGATTAAGGCCATAAGCGGCGAAGAAGTTTTGTAAGAGTGGTTATTGTTAGGTCGAAGTTAATCCAGGTCTAACTCTTACAAGTGTATTTATACATATATCAAATATTTAGCTGTTCAAACATTAATAACTTGTAGACAATCTACTATTTGACATTGTATCAACTTGATCGTGCCTGTAAAAATGGCATGCATTTTCATGTAAATTTATGTTTATATGAAAATATAAAAGTTATTATTATAACTTAGAGCTGGGATCTGTTAGTACTATTTCTCTTACTGTACCAGTTTTTAAGCCCAGAGACCCTCATCTTTGGTTTGCACGACTGGAACATTATTTGGCTAGCAATAAGCTCACGTCACAGACAGCTAAATTCGGCATTTTGAGTACAGTACTACCAGACGAAGTCGCCGAGCAGGTACGGCAATACATCGTTCATCCCAGCACAGAAGCGCCTTACGACAAGTTGAAGGAAGAGGTACTTCGATGCACTTCGCTTTCGGATAGGCAAGCACTCGATCGCCTGTTAAGCAATGTTGAGTTAGGTGATAAAACCCCATCGCAACTCATGAGGCATATGCAAAGCCTAGTTGCAGGAAGAGAAATCGATAAACGTCTCTTTTACCAAATCTGGCTGCGACGACTTCCTGCAAACATCCAGCAAGTTCTTGCTTTCGGAGACGGCGACATTGACATAGAAAGGCTCACCGAAATCGCGGATCGCATGTACGAGAGGTCAACACCTCAATCTGTCGCTTCCACTAGCAGAATACCAGACACTCACGATAGAATACAGACTCTAGAACACAAAGTCGACACCTTACTGAGTCAGTTAGCAAAACTGACCACACGCACACAACCAAGCCGTTCTAGAAGCTCGTCTCGTCGACGTCTTTCTCGGTCCCCTAACACGTCACGACATCGCGATAATATTTGCTGGTATCACCGTAGTTATGGAAGCAATGCACGACTGTGCCGTTCACCTTGCAACTTTCAGGCTAAACCAAAAGATATATCGTCTTGTGTGAAAACTCTACTGTTGGTGACCTACGATCTAACAGTCGTTTGTTTTATGTAACAGATAAAAATACCGGTATAACATTCTTAGTTGACACAGGAGCAGAGGTGCGTGTTCTCCCTCCGTCTACCCAGGAACGTCAACATCCTGACCCAGCAGTTACGCTCCAAGCTGTTAATAAGTCCAGTATTGTTACATATGGAAGTAAACGAATGACTTTGGATTTTGGTTTGAAGAATACCTACACTTGGTCGTTCATCACTGCAGACGTCCCATCCCCAATCCTCGGTATCGATTTTCTACGGCAACACAAACTGCTAGTTGATCCGATAAGCCCCAAGCTAATAGACTTGCTCAATAAAACGTACATCGCTGGTACGATTAGCCGTGCATCATCGTTGAACTTGATGGTCACACGCACACCAGCATCCCCATATACCAAATTGGTAAATCAGTTCCCTGATCTTTTAAAACCTTTTCGAGGAACAGGACCAAAGCATCACGTGGTTCATCATATTAAAACTACTGGACCACCAGTTTTTGCACGTCCCTGACGCCTTGACCCACATCGACTTAAAATCGCAAAAACAGAGTTCGATAAAATGCTAGAGCTTGGTATTATTCGACCATCCAACAGCTCTTGGTCTTCACCGCTTCACATGGTACCTAAAAAGTCTTCTGGTGAGATACGGCCGTGTGGTGATTATCGAGCTTTAAACAAGCAAACGGTACCTGATAGATATCCAATACCACATATCCACGATTTCGCTAGCAACTTACCAGATGTTAAAGTTTTCTCTAAAGTGAATGTGAAATAACAAAAATTGGCATGTTCAATTTACAAGGTTTACTGTATTTGTAGCACGTAGTCTCTCTCTCACTCTCTATTTAAGCATGTATCTGTATGCATGCATCGTGTATTTAAGGTTTGTGTTCTTTTAACTTTGATATACAAATACGGAATGAAATGGATTTCCGTAGACGTATTGTAGCATCACAGAAAATAGACGTTTACTTACTTACAGGAAAAAGGATTTTTCGATGATGATTTACTGAATTTTTCATCTGTTGAACTGATTCAGCACTAAACGAATAACTTTATTTTATGCTGATTTTATTCATTCCTGTTGACAGGCACCACGCCAACTCAAAACGAGGAAGAAGTAAGATATTTTTTTGTGTATCAATTTTTGTCTAGTGTCATTAGTTCTTTTCGATAATGCGTTAGCTATGGATCATCTTCGATGAAAAATCATTTCCTATATCAGACATAATTCTCAGTATCTTTCCATCATTCTGAGCATTTGGAATTTGATTAGTCAGTGAGCTCTCTCGCAAAGTGCAACTGTATAATGGGCTACAATCTGCAAAGATTCCATAGAATAACACCATGTGAAATATATTCTGTTATAACTTTCGTAGTATTATATCCTTTTTTATTGTGTTGGTTTCATATTACAATATTAGTTTTGTTTTTCAATACATGTACTATTTTCCAACTGAGTACCCTTGAGTTCATTCGCGTCAGTTGAATATGATTATCATGAATTCTCATGTTTTTAGGGTTTCATGAACGTCGAATGTCTCATGTTGTTTTGTTTGTCGCTCGCACTGTTCGCTATTAGGAATGCGACAATCTTTACTCTAGTTTGTTGAAATTCTTTTAAGTTATGCTTCGCTACCACATTTCCAGCACACTTTAATATTGTAATTTTTATCAAACAGTTAAGGGAAAGGTGTGATATCTTCAGTATTGATGAATGGAATTTAACCAACTTCTCTTGATAAAAGTTATGATATTTATACATGGGCATCACTAATTGATCATATATAAATTAATGTTATGTTACAAAATTCTTAGTATTCTCACAGTATTTTATATCACTTCATGCATTTCTTTGTGAGAATTTATGGATTATTTCCTGGCAGTTCGAGTATTCACTTTCTATTTCATTTTTCACTTCGTCTCTCACTCACTTGGTTCACCAATATCTTTTATTTGTATAGTACAGTTCACCTGTGTATGCAAACCTCCAGCATATCACTGAAATGTTTCAAACATCTGAACACTTATTTCTAGTCCATGTTGAGTATCATCAGTATGATATACTCAGCTTTTGTAATCTGCAGCAAACATAATGATTGATGCAGATGGTCGTATAAATAGACACTTTGGCGCTGTACATTTTCGAATATGTTTACATCCAACTGTGTTTGCATGAAAATCATTTATTTCCAAATATTCGTATGTTGCTCATTGTTTATGGATTTCCCGCACTCTTTCTAGATTTCCTCACAAGATTTATTTCATACCTTAAGAATTACGTTGATAAACAAGCCATTATACGCCAAGCACTAATCCTCAGTGGGTATGATTGCGACAACGTCTCTTCGCCTAGGAATGTGCCGAAGATCTACACATATGTTTCAGTTTATGATTTGTGTTCGGAATATGCGATCACTATGTTATGATGTGCTATCGTGAGAAAAGGCTTTGAGTAACTTCAGAAAGTTTAACTAAACTAGTGGGATGTGTCTGTTTTATTAAGTGGTAAAACCTGAAGTGTGTTGTGAACCAAGTACAAATTTTTGATTTGAGTCTTGACTGGTAAATCTTCGTTCTGTGAATAAAAATATCTGGTGGTTTATAAGTTGCTTCGTCAGAGATTTTGTTAGTTAAATTCGTCAGGGTTGTTCAATGAATGAGTGGGAATGTTTTAAATAACATGTCGACTTAAATAACCCCTTATTCATATGAATCAAATGCTTGCATACCTTCCATTAGAACCTTGACATCACTGTGCAGTTAATAATATCATGTGGTCTAACTGTGTGTATTCCCTTAGTTTATCATTTCATGTGTAGCAATTTGTATTTCCGAACTCCGTTTAGAATACTCTGTTGTGGTTTACTGCTGTGAATATATCTGCGTTCCACAATTAATTGTTCATTGCACTTTAACTGATTTTGCGAAAAACAAAATACATACATATAAATTGTATTGAAAACCCCATCATCGATTGATTTTGTTCATTCAAGACTGACGTAAGCCCATACATTTTAAGAAATTAATTTCGAAATCGTGTAGTAATTTAACAGTTTTATGCCTAATCGATTTATCTCTAACTTGGAAATTTACTAACATTCATCATTCAACTTGACTGATCCATTCGGCGACTAATGAAACCACACAGTGTCATGCAGTCATGTTCGCAGTGATGCTCAATAATTTTCAAATACATTGGGAACAATTGCGTGTCGAGAGGAGGAAATGGCTCTCATAATACAACTTAGAGATGACTTAAGGGAGGGAGACGATGAAATACGGGGTGATATATACGGAGATGAAGAAGCTGAGTACGGTCCACAACGCACTGAATGAGGAAGTGTAAATGAGTGCTAGAAAAGATGGAAGGTGATTCTGCAACTCACTGGAGATTGAAGTAGAAGAGACTCCAGTTGAGAGATTTATCAGAACACCATATGATGTAACCAGGTGAATAGCAAATCATAGAAACGTGCTACAAATATTTTTTATTATTGCAAGATGTTACGACCGTTTATACGCTTCTGTGCTGTCGAAAATGCGAAGAATTTTCCGAAAGGCAAGATTCTACAAAAGAACAAGCATTCTTTCTTCATGACTGTCTCCACCAGCAGCTTCTACCAACTAGTGTTAAATATAAACCACCAGTTAACTGCCCTCCGAGGTGGAAGTTAGGCAAACAACATGGAAAACAAATGGTGAAATTAATGATCACTGTTGTACACAATAGGATTAAATATATCAGCATGTGGTTAAAATTCAAAAAGAAGATCTGTCATTACTGAACACTGGCAATAGAATACAGTAGACGGTGATGAATATAGCCCAACCATTAAAAATCGTCTGCTACTATCAACGTTGAAAATTTGAACGAGATATATTCTTCCACCCTAAACCTAACCGAACCAACCAAGAGGAATAAAGATATCTAAGCGTAAATTGGTGGTACACTGGAGATTAATTTACCCTGATTTAAATCAAAATTTACGACTACTTTGTCAATCATTCAAATGAAAACTGAAATTCAATTTGCAAATCCGGAAAATACTCAGACTTTCTTGTTTCAAAATTCCACTCAACTATTTGAAGGCACAGTCTGAAGGGATTTATGATACTTGATCTTTCATAAACCACATTCTCATATCTTTGAAAGGAATATATCATGTATTAAATAAAAGATGATCAATTCAAGCTTTTGAAGCCATTTCACCTGTTTACTGCATCAATTTTCATATGGACGTACAGAAAACAAGCGTGTATGAAATAAATTATGGGGATGTTTTCACATATTCTACCATTCTCTTTCTTTATTTTAGAACGAAATTTCTCCATCGGGTTAGTATGATTAATTATTTACTTTAGATAGACAGTCATTTATCTTTCATTCTGAAGTTGATGTCAAGCTAACGTTTGTTAGTTAGAAATGTTTGTTTTGGGATATTAATTCTCAGGTATTCAGAATTAGAATGAATGTCCTTCGAAAACATCAACGCAAAACTGATATTGTTTTCGTGATAATTTGTGGAATAAATAAGACGATATCATGATTAACTTTATTTCATAAGATGAAGAGGGTTTACCTTCCAAAGCAGTAAACATTTGCACTCACCAATTTATGTGTATTTTCACACTGATAAATAATACGGATTTGAATATTTAAGCATGTATATAAAGGTGTTAGAAATTCAAATTTTTCTCCTTTCTTTATATAGCTAATGGTAAGGCTAACATTCTGAGAGTTTAACTGCATGTAACCTATTATTTCAATCAGAAAAACTACATATCGCAGAATGGTGCCTAAGCATTCACAAAACCTTCATGATCGTGAATGTGAAACAATAGAAACTGGCATGTTCAATTTACAAGGTTTACTGTATTTGTAGCACGTAGTCTCTCTCTCACTCTCTATTTAAGCATGTATCTGTATGCATGCATCGTGTATTTAAGGTTTGTGTTCTTTTTAACTTCGATATACAAATACGGAATGAAATGGATTTCCATAGACGTATTGTAGCATCACAGAAAATAGACGTTTACTTACTCACAGGAAAATGAATTTTTCAGTCTTGATTTACTGAATTTTTCGTCTGTTGAACTGATTCAGCACTAAACGAAGAACTTTATTTTATGCTGATTTTATTGAATCCTCTTGACAGGCACCGAGGAAACTACAAAGCCCGAGGAAGTAAGATATTTTTAATCTCTGAACCAATATTTATCAATCTTCGTCTAGTTTCATTAATACGTTTCGATATTGCGTTAGCTATGAATCATCTTCGATGAAAAACTATTTTCTATTTCAGACAGAATTCTCAGTATCTTCTCATCATTCTAAGCATTTGGAATTTGATTAGTCAGTGAGCTCTCTCGCAAAGTGCAACTGTATACTGAGCTGAAATCTGCAAGATTCCATAGAATACCACCATGTGAAATATATTGTGTTATAACTTTCGTAGTATGATATCCTTTGTGATTGTGTTTGTTTCTTTCTTTGTGTCGAAGTTTCATTAATGTGCTATTCATTCATTTCATCCTTTGTTGTTGAAACTTCAACAGTCGTATGACTACGTTTCATCAGTCTCACCTATTTTTATAGGTCCCCGACAATCATCAAGATCATAGGTATCAATTTTACTAGGTGGAAATGTTGACACAGCTATGAATCTAATCATACTCAAGTTTTTTATCATACAACATTGAGAGATCAAGATGAAAATATTTAGGCGCCACTACAGTTACAAATTCATTTTGCAAATCACTTAGGATTTCGTAGTGAATCGGTCTCAAATTTCGTCTTTGCATCACTCAAGATGCATTGAGAAATATTCTCTACGAATGCAAGAGGTTTATTTTCATAAGGTTTTCGAATTCACGTATTGAAATTATTCATTTTAATATAAACACTTGTGCGGGAATAGCAACCTAAACGTAACCACCATTCACGAACTTAAACCGTTTACATTGATTGACATCTACTTCATTTTTATATCATAGTGCCGCACTTCAATAGAATTGCTTGTGTGAAATTGTTGATATATCATTTCGATGCATAGGTTATTTTGATATTTGTCTGTCATGGTTACCAACCGACTGTAATAGTTATAATATTAATAAACTTTCTGTTTTTGATCGATCGTCACTTGACGATCTTCTGAACCCCGAGCCAATTTAGTAGCCGTCGGTCAGCCAAGATACTCTAAACGGATACGTATGAGACAAGTATTCTCATCCTGATAAGTGAAAATCACCACTGCCCATATTGGACTTCCTCAAGTTCACGTTCTTATCAGGGAGTCACTTTTGATAAAATCACAGTCAAAAATAGGATGCAAATTTTGGCTTTGAAAACAATGACCGAATTCCTCTATCCATACCATGTGCACGTTTATAGCAAAACGGAAGTAACAACACTTATTCGTTGAATCTGCTGTAATCCACTCAATTCATGTATGCATGGGTATCGCGCTTTTGAATATTTGCTCCCGTTAGTGCTTGAAAATGTCTCTTGGTTTCCTTATATATCAATAATTAGGAGGGAAATGTAGATCTCTAAGCGTGATTTGGTGGTACATTTGAGATTATTTTTCCCTGATTTGAAGCAAAAATTACGATTACTTTGTCAATCATTTAAATGAAAACTGATATTCAATTTGCAAATCCGAAAAATACTCAGACTTTCTTGTTTCAAAATTACACTCAACTATTTGAAGGCACAGTCTGAAGGGATTTATGATACTTGATCTTTCAAAAACCACATTCTAAAATCTTTGAAAGGAATATATCATGTATTAAATAAAAGATGATCAATTCAAGCTTTTGAAGGCATTTCACCTGTTTACTGCATCAATTTTCATATGGACGTACAGAAAACAAGCGTGTATGAAATAAATTATGGGGATGTTTTCACATATTCTACCTTTCTCTTTCTTTATTTTAGAACGAAGTTTCTCCATCGGGTTAGTATGATTAATTATTTACTTTTGATAGACAGTCATTTATCTTTCATTCTGAAGTTGATGTCAAGCTAACGTTTGTTAGTTAGAAATGGTTGTTTTGGGATATTAATTCTCAGGTATTCAGAATTAGAATGAATGTCCTTCGAAAACATCAACGCAAAACTGATATTGTTTTCGTGATAATTTGTGGAATAAATAAGACGATATCATGATTAACTTTATTTCATAAGATGAAGAGGGTTTCCCTTCCAAAGCAGTAAACATTTGCACTCACCAATTTATGTGTATTTTCACACTGATAAATAATACGGATTTGAATATTTAGGCATGTATATAAAGGTGTTAGAAATTCAAATTTTTCTCCTTTCTTTATATAGCTAATGGTAAGGCTAACATTCTGAGAGTTAAACTGCATGTGACCTATTGTTTCAATCAGAAAAACTACATATCGCAGAATGGTGCCTAAGCATTCACAAAACCTTCATGATCGTGAATGTGAAATAATAAAAACTGGCATGTTCAATTTACAAGGTTTACTGTATTTGTAGCACGTAGTCTCTCTCTCACTCTCTATTTAAGCATGTATCTGTATGCATGCATCGTGTATTTAAGGTTTGTGTTCTTTTAACTTCGATATACAAATACGGAATGAAATGGATTTCCATAGACGTATTGTAGCATCACAGAAAATGGACGTTTACTTACTTACAGGAAAAAGATTTTTTCGATGATGATTTACCGAATTTTTCATCTGTTGAACTGATTCAGCACTAAACGAAGAACTTTATTTTATGCTGATTTTATTCCATCCTGTTGACAGTCACTCGACTAAATTCTATGATTTTTTGAGTTTGTTATTTCCCTCTTTTTGCGTTCACACAAGCTTTATTGAGGAGGTATTTGTGGTTGTTCTGGTTGTTTCTTGTCACCTGCCTTCTCCTTATTTGTGATAGAACAAGATTAGCTTGCTTGTGACAGTGTTGAGAACAATTTGTTTACTATGTATCCATCATTCACCATTTCTGCATTATTGTACAAAGTGCGCATGTTGCATGTTGAACGTTGTCCTGTGGTCTATTCACACAGTCATATTTTTAAGGCAGTCACTCATGTAAGAACCATATACTGAACCAACATTTGTAGTTCTCATCTCATCATAGCTCGAAATAATTCAATAAGTAGCATCTTCCTCTTTTTTTCCAAATTTTGTATCAAACAAAAAATGAATGACGCAGTATCGTTTAAGCGTAATCACTCACTATGATGGAGTCAACACACGCATATAAAGAGTAAACTATGACCACTTGATACAATAATTAGCATCTTCCTCTTACTTGAATGCATCATTCTTCTTTTTTTTCCAAATTTTGTATCAATACATCATTTTCTTATAAGTTAATCTGAAGTGATGTGTGTTCAAGTTATTCTAAACATATTTCGCAATTCCAACCCGTTTCTCCATGGTCTGTTTTCGTTTAGTAATAATACATTCGACTTACAAATTATGAGTAGGAGCGTAAAAAATGAATGATACAGTATCGTTTAAGCATAATCAATCACGATGATGGAGTCAACACACTCATATAAAGAGGTAAATATGCCCACTTGATAAAGTCGGAAAGTCAACGATCTTAAAGTTGTGGACAGTGTCGTTTCCATATAATCAGTCGAAAGTATTGTATATTTAAAACAAGCCACAAAGGCTAACAAAGCAGGATTTAATGAATTCATCAAATTTCGGTCGAATTCGTCAGCTGAATCGATGAGTTTATTAAATCCTGCTTTATTAACCTTTTTTGCTTGTTTTAAATTCGTATCAGGAAATAAATACTTTCAATTCTTGAGGAAGAGCCCCTGGAAAGTATAATATGTTTATTCAGTGTACGTTTTTTCGCAAACTTCAGTCGGCTTTGAATTCCGTAAGGCCTGAAGCATGGAACTTTTTTAATTTGGATTTTCTACCCTTATTAGACAAAACTAAACATTTATTCTCACACATATATCGAATACTATTAAGATTGCTTATATACGCATTTTTTCTTGTAGAAATTACGCCTCAATAAGGTGGGTTAAATTAGTAAGAAATTGATTATTGCTATTCAGTCAAAAGTCCTGACTAAAATGAATTGTATGGCATCCATAAAACCCCGTCACTGTCTAATATATGTATCTGTTTCTGTTTCAGAGTCCTCACTTACGAAGTTATGCTCTGCGGACTCAATTTTCATTTGAACCTGAATTTTTAAGCTGTTATCAACATTTAAAATTTCGTAAAAGAATTTTAACTTTCTTCTCTTAAATAAAATGTTTCTACTTGTTTAGAATTTTTCTATGCACGTGGGATAGTCGTCTAAGGAACATTTGTGATAGTTCACTTCATTAAAGCTTGAGAACTTTTTATATGAACCTGGATAGAAAGATTAAGCTGTGTCAGTGATTCTCAAGTTTAGTTCGAATCACTCAGCAGACACAAAAGAACTCCTTCATTCATTCATCTATATCATTAAAACTCAGTGGGTGAATATTTATTCTGAAATACTGAAATACATTCGAAGTCAACAAATACGGGAAGCAAAAAGTGTTGTGACACATCGGTATATATGTTTTAACATAATAAACGCAAACTTTGAAAAGCTGAAAAGTGGAATGAAACTGTTTCGTGATATAACGCTTTAGGTAAAAAAGCAAGTTACTGTAGAAATGAAAACGGAAAGTTAAGAATCACTGTAGTAATAGTAAAGGGATGAACCGTTCATAATTACAGAGTTCACGATTATCCTCATGTATGGTGTGAGCCGCCCCTGTGGACAGATATGGCAAAAAACATTTCCGATGACGTAGCCTTGCCCTATATTCCACCAAGAAAGATTTTATACTTGCTAAAAACTGTATTTATGAAGCCTGAAAAGTCAGAAAACACATTCAATATGGGTGTTAACTTACGAAACAAGAGTTGGAAATAAAATCTTACCAGGAGTATGGTGAGAATACCAAACATTTAGTTATTTAGTAATGGAAATTAAAGTGGAAGAAACTACTTACATATTGACCGATATTTCTGAAGGATATGTTTCATTTCAGAGGCCCACAGGACACGTTGGTGGTTTCTATACGCATCATTATTAACCAGTCAAATAAGGCGATTCGAGTCTGTAAAGGCTGATAACGAAAGAATTTAGGAATGTATAAATTAAAATATTGCAGCATTATTCTGAAAACAATTTGATCATTTAAATAGCAATGTCACGATTCAATCTCCCTGGAAATTTATGAGAATATTAAACTAATTTCTTTGCGCGACTGACAATATACTTATATTTACACTACGATCATTATTCCGTCTTTCATACTGATAGAAAAATAAATTTTTTCAGTGTTGCAATTTCTGTCTTTTCTCTTACTTACTGAAATTAGTATGCACAGTCGACACCAACGTGGTTAATTGACTCAAATTTGTAGTCTGTGATTTCGTGAAGTTGTTGTGCTGCTATATTTTGATTAAACCAGCGTATACGTATATCCTAATACTTCTTCTCGTTTATAATTGTGTCCTAACGTTGTGCTTACTCGACACACACAACGTAAACCAGAAGACACTTGAGAAGGTGTAGGAATGTGTATTCTCACCGTAATCAAAATTCAAAACCTGAGCGAGTACGAATGTATCGATTGTCAACACGCAAGATTTAGAGTAATAAACAAATCAAAGTACAATTACACAATGAAAGTATAGTACGATGATGAGTGATAAAATGGGTCACTACAATAGCCCCTCCGTAGAATGCAGGTAAATGAAGTTTACCTGTATTCGGAATGATATTGTAAATTACAAGGACAAAAAAGTATGAAAACCGAATTGAGGCTTTTAAGTTTTCTGAGGTTCGATTATAACTGTATATATTAGGAAATGTATACAATTTTGAAACGAACCGAAATGTTTCGAAAGTTGCGCAAAATGTAACAATAAAACCAGAAAAATTATTAGAATAATAATGAGGTTGTTATTGTAAAGAGTTACAGAATAGATTTATATCTTAACATACAGTTAATAGTATAGTAATAAGGAAGTATGGGAATGACTTGGGTAAACATTCGGTTACCTCTATTTCCGTGAAAGCTGGTTGTACAAGTGGAATTGTACAAGAAGAGATGGCTGTGCCAGAGAAAAGTGCAGTAGTAGCTGCTGCTGCTGATACGGTTGAAAGTGAACGTCCGTCAGCATGTTGTTGTTGTTGCTGGGGTGTTGTTACTCGGCGTTGGGGAGTAACTTGAATTGATGTTTGCTGAGGTTGGAGAGTAGAAGTTGGTTGATTGATAGCCATTCTAACAAGAGCAGTTGGCATAAACTGTGGTAAACCAGTGGTTTGAATCAACTGACCGTTAGGACCAACAGCCATGACTTTTAATGGAGGTCCTGGTGCCAGGGTGATAAACTGAGGAGTAGCATCGGAGCATGCAGCTACAGTACCCGGTTGACCACTGACAGAGACGTCAGTTGCTATCATTGTTGCTTGTTGCTGATGTTGTTGGATATAAGGTTGCTGTTGAGCTGGTTGTAACTGATGAGCTTGTAGGGGACTTATGTTAGAGTTCACTAGTATTACAAAATATGAGAAATAAAATTCAAGTCAATGGAATGTTAAGTAACAGTATATTACCAAAAATGCAACGACACGTTATATCAACACAAGGGTCACTTGGAAATAAAGTTTAAGTCCTCTGCTACAAATTATTTATATAACCCACGGAGACGTTAGTTGTTTGGACGGAGTAGGTTGTAGCTGCTGTGTCCCGGTTGTAGAGTTGTCTTCGGTTGAGCGTAGTGGACTCCTACAATAAATCCGAAAGATACAACACGGTGAGAGCTGAGCTAGTAAGCCGAAGAAACCAAGGAGAAGACGAAGTCTCCAACAGCAGAGTGTATTTTCCAATCGTACACAGAAGCCAAGTGTATTTCAACAAGAAGCGTTTTAAACAAAAATTATGTACAATATGTCTAATTTCTACAAATAACCAAAAAGTGTACAATCACATTGTTACGCACTCCACAGAGCTCCCTCCCTAGAGGTCCGGAGAGACCATCGGAAAATGTTAAGTAAAGCTGTGGAGTAAATAATAATAGTAATAACAATTTTTGGATAAAAATAGGTATATATTACAACATGCATAAACGCAAGAAGTTATGTGAGTCATGTAAAGTCTGAAAGCATATACAATTAGTTCAGCAATAAAAAAATTAAAACAGAAAGTCATGTCTTTTAAATCTGCACTAACCATGAGCATAGATTTGCAATGTATAACGAAAAAAATATGTAAATACACAGTAACTAAGGAGGGGAAAAGAAATATTTTAAAAAATATGGATTAAAGATCAACAGTTTCTGAAAAGGACAATACCTGTTTTATAGGTGAAGTACACATAAGTAAATAATAGTGATAGTAACATCAAAGTTTACAACGAAATACTAACGGTCATGATAATAATGTCTAAACGAAAAAGATAATAATTTTTAATATTTTTTATTAGTCCTCAAAATGAACGTAGCGAGCCGGTTTACTGATTTGCCGACCACTACGTGTTTGATATGGAGGGATGATAAGACTTGGTGCCGGTGGAGAGGAATGTGATGTTTGATTATTTGATTTTGCAGTTGCCGATGTAGCTTCAAAATCGTTGTCTGTGTATGCGGGTTTGATGCGATCGATGGAAACAGTCTCTCGTTTTCCATTCTTGTTCACCGTAAAGTGTTTTTCTGAAAGTTTAGTAACTTGAAATGGTCCTTCGTATGGAGGTTGTAATCCTTTTCTGATTGCGTCGACTCGAACAAACACGAATTTGCAAGTTTGTAGATGTTTGTTGATCTGATCTCGTCGGGGAGATTGTCGAGGTGCTGTTGGTTGAAGCTGAAGCATTTGTCTAGTTAATCGGTTGGTGAAGTCGGTAATGTTCACGTCTGTGGAATCGGCTGAGAGGACTAGCTGTCCAGGCAAGGTTAGGTTGGTGCCATAAACAAGTTGAGCCGGTGTACATCCTAAATCTTCTTTGATAGTAGATCGGATACCAAGTAAAATTAAAGGTAAGTATTCACTCCACTTAGATGTATCATTTTGCGCCATAAGGGAGCTTTTCAGTTGTCTGTGGAATCTTTCCCGTAGAACATTCCCTGCCGGATAATAGGCTGTCGGGGAGATATGTTTCACTCCCAGGAGTTTCGTCAGTTCGCGAAAGAGTGTCAATTGGAATTGAGGACCGCGGTCGGATGTAATAGTAGTTGGTACACCGTAGTTTGACACCCAACGGTTGAGAAAAACCAAAGCAACGTTTTCAGCAGATATGTCGTTTAAGGGGTATGCAATAGCCCAACGAGTAAATCTATCAATCGCTGTCAGGATATGTGTATATCCTCTTGATGTTGGCAATGGTCCCACGATATCTATATGGATATGCTGAAATCTCCTTTCGGGTAATTCAAACGGCTTCAGGGTCGTAATAGTGTGACGGTGTAATAATAATAATAATTTGCTTTATTCCAAAACAGTGCTTGTGATACAGAATGGAATTCTCAGCATTTTTACTACAGTATTGCATCCAGTTAGTACATTGTCAATAAATAGAATTCTACATAGATTGAGGAAACCACAGTTCATTATTACAACAATACATTGGCATGTTCAGTAGCAAAGGTAAAGCTGAAACGGTGTTTAAAGGTGTTAGAAAAGTGGGAGCTGTCTTATTAACTGGCGTAAGCGAAAGAAAGAGACAAAGCAGCACATAACGGAAAAAGAAGAGAGAGAAAAGGAACAGAAAGAAAGGAAATGTTGAACCTGTTGATGAAGTGGGTTGGAAAGATGAGATTCAGTTGTACTACTGACTATTTAATGAATTATAGGTATCACGCCTAATGCTTTCTTTATCACACAGAACGCGAGCTAAGTAGGGTATGGTTGAGTTTTTGTACTTGCTAGTGCGAGCATATAGTTTTCTATATTGGCTTCTGGTTTTACCTGATGAGATGCAAGGGGAGAGTTGTGAGTGAAGAGGGTGGTGTGAGTTAGATAAAATGGATTTGGCCCATTTTTCACATGAGTCCATGTGCCTGTCAACCAAAATATTAACAAGCTGGTTAAGTGGCACGTTGCTTACTCTGCTGACAACATTTAACATCCTGCGTAATATGTTATAGTCTTTCTTCAGTAGCCCAGGAAAAACTAAGGGGGAACAATAGAGAATAATAGGCAGGATGCGAGAATTAACGAATTGTAGGAGTAGGGGTTGGGTAATACCAGAATGTTTTAACTTCTTAATGTAGAAGGTAAGACGGAATATTTTCTTAGAAATTGCTAAGATATGAGACGACCAGGAGAGATCAGCAGATAGAATGACACCTAGGTATTTAATTTCCGATTTAGTTTCTATTTCAGTGCCGTCTATTTTGCATACCTCGTGAGAGCCAAACAGTTTGTTTGGGTCGGATTTATGCCTAAAGGTGAAATTGACTGTTTGGCATTTGGAAGGGTTTAGAGTAAGACCATTTTCCTTGGACCACTGGTTGATTTCTGACAGAAAGCCATTAAGTTTAAAGCATTCGCTTTGACATTTGATAGGCAAAGATACAGACAGATCGTCAGCGTATTTGACAAAATTAATGTCATTTGAAGATGGTAAGTCATGTAGAAAGAAGGAAAAGAGAAGTGGGGAGAGTACAGCGCCTTGGGGGACTCCGGCTTCAGTGAGTGCAGCAGAGGATGATTTACCTTTATATACGGTGTACTGCTTTCTGTTAGAGAAGTAGGAATGCAACCAGTTCGTGACCCAGGACTCAGTTTTCGTCAAAGAGAGCTTATTTAGAAGGAGACATCTAGGAACAGAGTCGAAAGCAGAAGTGAAGTCAAGAAACGTGCAGCAGACGTATTTGGCACCTTTATCTAATGATGAGACGATGTTGTTGTGTAAGACAGCTGCAGCGTCTAATGTACTCCTACCCTGTCTATAGGCAAATTGTTTGGGGTCTTCGAAGTTTTTAAGGGAGGGTTCGAGTTTAAGAAGTATTAGTTTTTCCATAACCTTTAGAAACGGGGAAGTGATGGCAATGGGTCTGAACTTCACGTTCTTGCCGTTTCCAGGTTTGGGGACAGGGACAATTTTGATGTCTTTCCATGCATCAGGTACGATATTTTTGGAGAAAGAGGCATTTAGGATGTTGGTTAGTGGAGAACACAACACATCTGCACATTGTTTTAGAACATAGGCAGGTATACCATCAGGACCTAGGCTACGTGAGGGCTTGAGTGTTTTAAGACATTTTAGAACATCGAGAGTATTAAAGTCATGAAAGTTTTCAGCAACATGATAGGTAACATTAGAGGTAGTTAAAGTAGAAGGACAGCGTATAAAAGACTGATTAAGAGCATTAACATCATAAGAGGGAAAAGTATTACAACGCTTACTATTACCAGTAATTTCATTAAAAAGTTTCCACATACTGATTGGAGATTTACATGATAAAAGTGTATCATTATAGATAGCATTAAGATTTTTGATTTCAGATTTGATCTGAGCATTAATCTTTTTGAGTCCTAACTTGTCTTTGGATTTGTACAAAGTTTCTTTTTTCCTGCGAAGTTGTTTGAGATAAGGAGATGAGAAGCGGTCGAGACGTTTGAATAGAGTTTGTTTGGGACAGCATATATCAAGGCAAAACTTGAGATAATCCGTTATATTGACGATTGTGTCATCTAATGAACTTTCATGGAATAAGTCCCAGTTAGTATTTTGTAACATGCACCTTAGATTGAGTAAGTTTTCGGATGAGTAGCATCTTTGTCGTGCTTTCATAGACAGATGCGAGAAGACTTTGATATGTGTTTTGCTGTAAATTTTTGGTAGAACACGAACAATAGAGTGATCAGAGTTGAGGATCGGTGCACGTTTACGTGCTTCATAGATTCCTTCGTCATTTGTAAAAACTAAATCCAGTGTTTTGTTTAGTCGAGTGGGAAATTTGACAATGTTAGAGTGACCAAGTGCTTCAAGGAAGGAGCAATCTGACGAGTTGAAGTCCCCAGTAATAACAGACAGAGAGTTGTCGAAGTTGGCAGCGGCGAACATGGTGAATTCATCGGCAAAATTTGAAAGATTAGATAGTGAGCAACTTGGAGAAATGTACATGTTTGTGATAAAGATGTGTTTATATTTGGGGAGATGTTTGGGACGACATTTGACGGTGATGCAGTCTATGAAGTCATTTGAGAATGAGAAGCAAACATTATTAGAAATAGACCATTTTGAGTTAATAAAAGTTGCAACTCCACCCCCACTTTTCTTATTACAACATATTCGGTCTTGTCTAAATAGAATGAAGTCCTTTAGAGAGATGAGATTGTCATCGTACAGTTCGTGTAACCATGTTTCTTGTAATGTGATTATCGCAGTATTGTGATAAGTGTCAGTGGACATCAAGGACTGTAGGTACATCATCTTGTTAGGTAGAGAGCGGCAGTTGGTGTTCATTATGACAGGGACCGTGGTTAAGCGTATTGGTGTACGTTTAAGAGCTCTTTGCCAGCCACTACGATGCTTCCTCCTTGATTTCTTGGGAATATGAAAGTCATTGGGTCGTAAATGAATGATAAAGTTGCGAGAGTAAATAATCCTTTTGGAATTCATATTTGGGTAATAAATAAATGGAGTAAATGGTAGGTTGGATGCAATATGTAGATTTTATGATAGCAGGCCCAAAAATTCAAACAGGCCGCCAAGGTCAAGTACTTTGGAGCATTGGCATTGGAGACATTCGCGTGCCCATCTCCGAATGTCAGAGTTCATTTTAGGCCACACGAAGCGTTCGCTGATGAGTCTGACTGTGGCTCGTACTCCAGGGTGAGAAAGAGAATGTAAATGGTCGAACAATTCTTTTCAGCAACTGAGAGGGACAAATGGACGGTTAGTGTCGGTAGATACATCGCAGACTATGGTTGCAGCTGACAAGGGGATAGGCACCTCTTTGAGCTGTAAGGAAGAGTTTCTGCAGCAGGTTTGGAGTTCAACGTCATCTCCCTGTAATTGAGCCATGCGATCCGGACTGATGTCTACCTCGGTTTGAAGCTGGTTTATTTCACTTCTTGAAAGGGAATCGGCTACCACGTTCGCATCCCCTTTCATGTACTGGATGTCGGTTGAAAATTGGGAGATATAATCCAACTGTCTGGCTTCTCTAGGGGAGTGTTTATCGAGTGAAGTAGTGAAAGCATGACACAGGGGCTTGTGGTCAGTAAAAATAGTGAAGTGCCGGCCCTGTAGTAAGTAACTGAAATGCTTCACTGCAAGATATATGGCCAACAATTCTCTCCCAAAAGTGCTATAACGTGTCTGAGCCGGTTCCAGCTTCTTAGAAAAGAATGCGAGTGGGGTGACTTCACCTTTCATCTTTTGTTGTAATACTGCCCCTACAGCTACTTGGGAGGCATCTGTGCACAAAATAAGCGATACTTCGGGGTCGATATGAGATAGCATATTGACTTTAGATAAGGCGTCTTTTGCGTTGCAGAAAGATTCATGGGCTTCAGCTGACCACTGAAACTTTTTAGGATCATTTTTAAGGAGGTCGGTTAACGGCTGGACGATGGAGGCACACAAAGGAATGGAACGCCGATAGAAATTAAACATTCCAAAAAAACGTCTGACCTTCTTAAGTGAATCTGGTACGGGGAAGTTTTTGATGGACTCTACCTTTTCCTCCGTAGGCGTAATACCATTCGCAGTTATGTGGTGTCCCAGAAACTGTATAGAGGGGACACCGAATATGCACTTTTTGGGGTTAATGACTACTCCATATTGCTCAAATCGTTGAAATAAGATGGTGAGGTAATCAGTATGTTCTTCGGGCGACGAGCTGGCAATTAAAACGTCATCGATATATACAAATACAAAGTCCAAACCTTGTGTGACCTGATCCATGAACCGTTGGTAGGATTGTGCCGCGTTCTTTAGGCCAAATGGCATTCGGAGAAATTCGAATAGGCCGAAAGGTGTGATGATGGCCGTTTTTTCGATATCTTCTTGGGCAACTGGTATTTGGTGATAGGCCCTGACCAGGTCTACCTTAGAAAATATGGTTTTTCCGTGTAGTGTCAGGGAGAAATCATGAAGATGAGGAATAGGATAAGGGTCGGGAACGGTGGCATTGTTTAAGTGTCGGTAATCCCCGCACGGCCTCCAATCATGATCAGCCTTAGGCACCATGTGTAAGGGCGAAGACCAAGGGCTATTGAAGGGTCTGGTGATGCCGAGCTGCATCACGTGTTCAAACTCTGCCTTGGCTGCTGCTAATTTTTCCTGGGGTATTCTACGAGGGCGAGCACGAACTGGTTGACCCGTAGTAACTATCTTGTTAGTCACTGTATGAGGGACGTCCTCGACGTTGTACGACGGCTTAAGAATTTTAGGGAAACGATGAAGCAGGGCGGAAAAAGTGCAATCCGCTGGTCTTTCAATACTGATATTGTAGACAGAATAGCTGGAGATAATTCCGTGGGTCTGTAGTTGGGTGTTGTTATCAATCAGCTTTTATTTTTGACATCAACTAACAGGTTGAAATTAGTTAAGAAATCAGCTCCTAAAAAAAGACCAGCATCTGAAATAATGCCTTCAATGCTGAAAATAAGCACTGCATGCCTGAATGCTGCGGGTAATGCTGAAAAAAGCATTCTCTCTCGACATAGCATGTTGACACCAACCAATCAGCAAAGAGTAGGTTTCACACAGAGTATGTAGTGTGACGGCTACATACTTGTCTGCTAATTACCTATGATGTGATTGGTGTATTTGACCAGAGGTGTCAGAGTTAATAAGAATACAACGAAAACGAAATTCAACAGGGGGGTAGGGGAATGTGAATTTCTCACATATGAAGATTGCAATGCATAATATATTTTGTTTGTGAGAGCGTCCCTGAATTTGATTACAGTTCAGCTGAGACGACGTCACCAATGAAAAAAATTTAAGCAAGGTAGGTTGTGTCTAATGTGTATTCTAGCAGCTATGGGAAAAATTTTTGGTGCATCGTTTCGAAATTTGATAACAGCTCAATGAAATGGAGGTCAAAAACTAAAAACCGAAACAATATTGAGAGAACATATTGGGCTATGTTTAATGCAGTTTAAACAGTCGAGCAAATATATTTGTCATGATTTATGTGTAGGAATAAATTTATTTTGATTTCGGTTTAGAGCTTGATTCCGCACCGTATTTTCAGTACAAGTGTGGAATTTTCAGCATGGATATCGGTAGCCCAAATTCAGGCCGACCATAGATATCGGGTGTGCGCCGGCAGGGGATCGAACCCCGGACCATGTGCATGGTCGGCGAGAGTCCTAACCACTGTGCCACCAACGCACAAAAAGTCGTGATAGCGGAGGTGGTCCTCTGGTCACTCCAAGGAGAGAGAGACCACCCACCGAGGCGGGAGGACTTCCAATTGAAGAACGTGTACGAAGTAACCACCTCCAATGCACGACCAAATGATAACGGTTCACTTATGACAGGCCCATGGTTGAAAAGTGCAAAAACACTAGAACGAAAAAATGGATTAACTACAACAGATGAAAACATATACTTCTCGTGAATGAAATACAACGAAATATGAAACACAAAAGTGAGGGTGGGGGGACTGAAATCCCACGGATGAAAAAGGAGGCTTGTCATAAGTAGAATGTAAATTGTTTCGATTTCTGAGCACTGTTTACGAGGTCATATATTAAAACCTTGGGTATCAAAAGGAAACAAGAGGGGGAGTGATTGTGTTGATTCACAGACGAAAACATATACTTGCTACAGGGAAAGTGTTAACAGTTGTGATTACAGCTCACCTTTCATCTCTTTTCATATTAAAAAAAGGATGTTTGCCTAGAGGTATATAAGCATTACTCCTTACATACAGAGACCATTCTTACAGGATTTATAAATCATGCAGTTGAGTTATATTTTAGGTGTATATTTGTCCGTTTCCATTATAAGGAATACAACTCAGATAATGTATAAGATTCGGGCATTCAACATTCTGCAACAAGTCGTAAGAGAAAAATGTCTTCTGGCAGACTGCATGAATGCCTTGGATACAGCTACTCCACATTTTACCGCCGTCAAAAACGGTTACGTGATGCAGCATTTAGTGACTGGGACTTCTGGAAACGTTACTCCTCATCTAGAGAGGAGGTGGCAAGGGTTAATACAGTACCTTTGCCTTCAGGTTCAACTGTACAGGGAACAGTAGGTATAACTAGTACTAGCGAGACCGTCGCTGTAGTTTCACAAATTGAAGAGAACCGTAACATTTATTATTATGCATTAATTAGTTTTAATAAAACCAAGGTCTCTCCACAGGCGTCCACATACCTCCCTTGTGACAAGCCCAACAAGCAGCATGGAAGCCTGCTTGAACATAGGGCTACCAAAAATTACACATTACAACATTTTTGCAAAATTGCTTTGGTTTGCTCTTTTAATTTTGTTTTAATTTATCAATAATGTGTTCTAATCGTATTATTTATAATCGCGCATTTTTAAAATCATTACAACCTACTGCGTTGTGGCAGCCACAAAAATTGAGAAAAAAGCATCACTGTGGATGGCAGCGTGCACTGAAACGTACGAAAATTATTCAAATGACTGTTCCTGAACTCGTTAGCACTAATTGTAGACCCCTGTCCAACAAAATGGATTATCTTCAATCCCTAACGTATTCTAATCTTTATCGAAACGCTGGCGTTTTAGCAATACAAGAGACTTGGCTGCACCAGCATTATGATGATTTGGTGGTTGCCTGTAGTTCGTGGTTGGGCTCACCAGTTTAGGGGGCTGTAGGTATCGACGTTCGCGAGTTGTACGGATTATACTAACGCAAGATCTTATACCAACAACTTCTATAGTGTTCGTTCTTCGAGTACCAAATGGTAAAGCAAAAGACCAGATTTTGTCGTCCAAAGTACGTATTATATTTCGGGACAAAATCGCGGGTAGAGGTGAATGCTTAGCTAGCTAGTAATCGTGCACGCACGTGACACGACGGAGCACCAAATGGCGGGGATGCTTGACCGTAAGCCTTCAGCAAACAAGTCGACTTAAACAGTGATGGTCAGCATCCAATGTTGAGTGATGATTGCTGTGGTCAATAATTTTGGGGAATTATTTACCGCTACAGCTCACTCCCCCCTAGTGGGTTTCTGAGGACCCTAAGACATGACCAGCCGGAAGTAAAATTCTCGATGGTTCCCTGATGGGTGAAAAAAATCTTCCGAGTGGCTTCATCGAGAGCCTGCTGGTCTGTCTGCCTATGCTAATAGGGTTTCTGTACATAGCTTCCTCAATGTTGTTCGTTGGATCCCGTGCTTCGTCTGTTTCCTATCCAGTGCCCGTTGCACCTGGAAAAGAAAACAAGGATGCTGAGAACCTCGTCAAGAAAAACGTACCAAATAAGCGTTTTTTAACCAAAATAAATATGACATGCATCTGTACAGCAAAATAATGTAAAGTTCAAAATATCGGGAAAAAAAATATACATCTGATTTAATTTTATGTACGGTTATAGGAAAAATATCGTTTACTTGTGTTAAGTGATGCAACATAAAAAAATTGATGTGTCATTCAGTTATGTGAAATAGGTGTGTCGGTATTCTGGGAATCTAACGTGACGTCCAGAACGCGTTTTCTTAGAGTTGTCGACCGAAGTAGCCAGGGGGCGAATGCCCTGACAGTCAATAGTGTGACCCAGAAAATCGAGTGAGTCAACGCCTATTTGACACTTCTGTATATTGATGGTAACACCATGTTGGCGTAACCTTTCAAATGCCAAGTCCAAGTGTCTAAGGTGAGTTTCCTTATCTGGACTGGCAATGAGGCAGTCGTCTAAGTATGCGTATACAAAGTCGAGACCGCGAAATACTTCATCGATGAAGCGTTGGAATGTTTGGGCCGCATTCCGGAGGCCGAATGGCATACGTAGGAATTCGAAAAGTCCGAAAGGCGTGATGATAGCCGTTTTCGGGATATCTTCCGTTGCCATCGGGATTTGGTTATATGCTTTAACCAAGTCGATTTTGGAGAATATAGATGCTCCAGATAACGTTGCCGCCAAGTCGTGTATGTGAGGCAAAGGGTAGCAATCAGGAGTTGTTTTGGCGTTCACTCGCCGGTAATCATCAGTGGGTCGCCAATCGTTACTATCCTTTTTCGGTACCATATGCAATGGGGATGCCCATGGACTATTCGATGGCCGAATGATGCCAAGGGTGAGCATATGATCGAATTCGTTTCTGGCAATTCTCAGTTTGTCAGGGGCCAGTCGTCGTGCTTTAGATGTCACGGGCTGTCCTGAGGTTATGATGTGGTGCATAACATTGCTGGTTATACACGGGAGGTCGTTAGATAGGCAATTGAGTTCCGGGTATTTGTCAACAATCGGTTGAAAAGTTGGATCGAGGATTGCTTCCATCTTAACGATTGACAAGCTGGGGCCTACGTAAGTTATGCCTTTGATAGACAAACTAGTAGTGTTGTCAATTAATCGTTTACGGCGGACGTCTACGAGCAAATCATGATGATTAAGTAGGTCCGTGCCAATGATGGGCATTGTGACGTCAGCGATTAGGAAAATCCACTGAATAGGTTTGCGTAAACCTACGTTCAGATAGACGTATTTCCGACCATAGGTTGCAATTGGTTTTCCATTTGCAGCCTGTAGGTTGAAGTTAGGATCCTTCTGTCGATCTGCTGCTGTAGCAGGAAGGACGCTGACTTCGGCGCCTGTGTCGACTAGATATCTAGTCTGGCTCATTACATCATGGATGTAAAGTAAGCGGCTAGTGCCACCGGCGACGGTTGCCGCTAACGCGTGCCGGCGGGATAGTTTCCCACAGACTTGGAGGCTTTGCCGAAATCACAAGGTTTTCGACAACATTTCGCTTCCTTGCCATAGGTGTTGTGATACCGACACCAGTCAGGATTTTTGAGAGAGCGTGTGTTGGACTTAGATCGTCCACGTGCGTTTAGCCGTTGAGGGGATTTAGAACGACGATAGGAGGAATTGCTAGGCTTGTTTGACCTAAGCATCTGCTGGACGGAGTTGATTAACTCTATCATTGCAGAATCCTTCTTCGAAGTCTGTTCGGTAACAGAGTATACTTCGGTAACTGGCCGTTTCGTTATCTCTAGAATTCTATCTGCAGAGACAGCTAAATCATCTATGAGAACACCCTGAAGTGTCACAAGTACAGTCTGAACTGACTGTGGCAGTTTGGATAAAAATAGTTCTCTAAACAGTCCTTCATCGAACTGACTTTGGCCAATGATCTCTTTCATTCTTGCCAGCATGCTCACGGCTGACTGATCTCCTAACTCGATGTTACGAAATAACTCATCCAGACGTTGTCGATCTGTGAGAACGTTTCTCTTGAGGATGGATGCTTTGAGCAACTCGTACGAGTTACTTACCGACATCTGCAGAGTTACGCACCTGCTGAATTCCCGCGGTAGGGCGTGAATAACTGCAAGGAACTGTAAACGTTGATCAGTTATGCCATGTTCACAAAAATCGGACTCAGCAATCTGAAACCACGTTTCAGCATTATCTGGCCAATATGGTACTAGCTGGATTGTTTTGGCGGTTGAGCGTATGCGAATAACCTTGGGGCTAGGGTCAGTCATGAAGAAAAGTATGCCGATAACAATATAGTACAAGAATAAACACAAAATGGAACGAACTCACCGGGTTTATTTGCGTGTGAATTGAAGATGTAGTTCGTGGTCGGGCTCACCAGTTTGGTGGTTGCCTGTAGTTCGTGGTTGGGCTCACCAGTTTAGGGGGCTGTAGGTATCGACGTTCGCGAGTTGTACGGATTATACTAACGCAAGATCTTATACCAACAACTTCTATAGTGTTCGTTCTTCGAGTACCAAATGGTAAAGCAAAAGACCAGATTTTGTCGTCCAAAGTACGTATTATATTTCGGGACAAAATCGCGGGTAGAGGTGAATGCTTAGCTAGCTAGTAATCGTGCACGCACGTGACACGACGGAGCACCAAATGGCGGGGATGCTTGACCGTAAGCCTTCAGCTAAACAAGTCGACTTAAACAGTGATGGTCAGCATCCAATGTTGAGTGATGATTGCTGTGGTTAATAATTTTGGGGAATTAATTACCGCTACAATGATAATCTAGTTTCATTAAATGGATATAAAGTTTTTCGCCAAGATAGAAAAAGGTCTAAGAAAAAATGTGGAGGAGGGGTAGCCACTTTTATAAACACAAGTTGGTCTACATCAAATCACGTTTGCTTAAATTATTCTAGTGACAATATAGACTGCATAACCGTCAGGTGTCGCCCAAAACACTAAAGTAAATATTCTTACATATACATAACAAATATCTACATAACACCCAATTGTAGCCTTTCAAACATAGTTACGTTTGCAGATGAATTTACTGAATTCGCTGTCTATAAACTGTGGTGATTTTAATTCATGTGATCACAGCTTTCTTACTTCACTTGGTCATGAGAATCTAGTCAAGTTTAATACACGTCTGGACAAATCACTAGACCTGGTTTTCATAAACGACCCTGATGTATATGAAACCCGAAGGAGAGCTCCTTTGTTAAACTCTGACCACTGCATTATTCGTATTTTACTGAAAGTGTACGGCAAGTTACAACAAAAATTGTTTAGTCATTTAACAAAGAAGATACATGAACGTTCATATACCCATGACAACATTCTAGCACTTAGAAGCATGTTGTATGATACCAACTGGGAACTATTTACTGACGATAAGTTGGATGCTACTGTCTCTAATATAACCGATTATCTGAAGTTTTGTTTGGATATTTGCTGTCCATATGAAACACTGTTTTCGAGATTTGACAGAATCTCTTCTTTGCAGCTGAAAAAACTTAGAAGACAAAAAGAGAAGTTTTATAAGAATTGTGATAATACTGGTGTCCGTAAAATAAACACCCTTATAAAAATTGAAATAGAAAGGTTGAACAGACTATATAATGAAAAATTTTTATCATGTAAAAATCCTTCAAACATTTGGAAACTTTTCAATAAACTGACAAGTAAAAAACAAATGTCTGTTGATGCTTATTCTGATGTTAATGCTTTAAACAAATCATTTATCATGAAACAAATTAATATGCCTGTACCTGATGTACCTAGTCAAGATAATGGTAATTTTCCGGGTTTTAAAGAAGAAGATGTCTTATTATATTTGAAATCTTTAAATCCAACACACAGCCTTGGTCCAGATGGTGTACCAAGCATTCTTCTTCAAAAGTGTGCAGACATCTTGTGTCATCCTCTTACTCAAATCTTTAATGCATCATTCAACAAGGAAACGGTACCTGCTGACTGGAAAGAAATCAAGGTTGTACCTGTACAGAAATCATCTTCTGGAGCAGGTATAAAGTTAAGACCGGTCGCTATAACATCTCCTTTTTTGAAAACTATTGAGAAACTTCTTTTGAATACTCTTAAACCTTCTTTAAAAGCTTTAAGTGACCCTAGGCAGTTTGCTTATAAGTGTGGAAGAAGTACATTAGATGCAGCCATTGTACTACACCACAATATTGTTTCCTGCCATGATAAGGGTGCTAAGTTCGTTCGAACATCTTTTTTAGACTATACTGCAGCTTTCGACTCTGTTCCTAGGACACTTTTATTAGGAAAGATGATTTCAGCACAGACAGAGTCCTGGGCAACTAGATGGCTGTCTTCTTATTTTAAGGATAGGAAACAGCATACTGTTTTGGCTGGAAAGCGCTCCACTTCTCAGCTAACTGAAAGTGGTGTGCCTCAAGGAGCAGTACTTTCTCCATTTCTTTTCTCTTTCTTTTTGCATGACCTTCCGAACTCACCCAATGTTAACTTCATTAAGTATGCTGATGATCTGACCGTTTCTGTCCCTGTAGTTTCCACGTTGGATTGTTCCCATATGAATGGCTTCCTAGCTGAAGTTCAGGATTGGTCTAGCTCAAATGGTCTTAAACTAAATCCAACTAAATGTAATACTGTTGATTTCAGCCTGAGAAGTGAAAAAGACATGCATGGATTGATCCAATCCCATGATTGTTGTAATATTGATGGTAACATGATAGAGAGTAAGTCAAGTGTTTCTTATCTTGGTATTAGTTTCTCTTCAAACCTTTGTTGGTCGTCTCATATTCTTATAGTTTCTACGAAAGTTTTCCGTCTGACTTATTACATAAAGAAGTTGAGGCATTCAGGTATAACCCAATCTCTTCTCATACAATTTATTAATTCATGTGTTTTGCCCATTATTCTTTATTGTTCTCCATTATTCTTCCCTGGGTTACTCAAAAAAGACCATATAATACTACGAAGAACATTGAGGGCTGTAAGTAGGGTCAGTGCTATCCCTTTGACTTAACTAACTGACACTGTTGTCAATAGGCATATGAATTCTTGTAAACACTTAGCTAAAGTTATTTTGTCTGGTAGTGAACATCCTCTTTATTCACATTTGTTTCCTTGTATCTCTTCGGGTAAGACCAGAAGAAATTTCATAAACATTTATGCCTTTCCTACAAAATATAAAAATTCGACCGTACCATATTTGGCACGAGTATTGTGTGAAGAGACGAATATCACAAAAGAACTTTTACAACTTCTAAATCATTAACTAAACCAAAAAATGTAATGATGCATAATACTGCATGTGTGATTTGTTATATTATTTATTTATTATTCACTATGACCTAGAAATGGTGTATTATGTTGGGTTTTTTTATTTTTCCTATTAACTATTAATATTTTTAAAATTTTATACATTTACATAATTATAAAAAGAGCTAAACCAACGCAATATGTAAAATGAAACGCTGAAAATTCCATGCTGTTAATTGTTATTGTTGTGAAATAAAGTGATTATTATTATTAAGCCAAAAGAAGAACCATGCACGCATTAGGGCAGGTCCAATAAAGGAGACCTAACACGTGAGTGGAAGTGCTCTTCGTCAAATAAGATAACTACTCTCCGCGTGAACTACGACATCTCGAGTTTATATCTCAGTTCACTTCCGATCTGAGACATGTGAAGGGTAAAAACAATGAAGTGGCAGACGCTTTATCACGTATGCACATTGACGACATTGTATGCCCAGACATCGACTACGAACGTCTCTCAAACCTACAACGAGATGATGCCCAATTAAAAAAGATCATGTCTTCTAAAACAACAAAACACGACGCCATTCCCTTTGGCACGACAAAAATAACCTGCGACACCCCTACGGGTAAATATCGACCTTTCGTTTCAGCAAAGTTCTATGTCGAAAACCGACCGGCCGACCGACGTGACTTTCCGAGTTTCAGGGTAGGTCTCAGTCACTAGTGAGAGGGTGAATATTCCAAGTAATAGTACTATCATATCCGTACCACCGTTTTTGTATATGACAGATGGTATATCATCTATCCCACAACTACCGTTAGCTTTTGATGTCTTTACCGCTGATGCTATATTTTGTATATTAAAGTTGATTTCACCTAACTCGTAGTTACTTTTGCAGGTTATGTCGAGGATTGGGGACAGATGCGCCTTGGTGTTATTGGAGAACCATTGGTTTAGGAGTTCACAAATAATCTGGGCATCATCATAAATTATACCTTCATGCTCCAAGTGGCCAACATTATTTTCTTTACCCTTGTTTAGTCGTTTTTGCAAGATCTCGCAGAGTTCCTGAGTTTAAGAGGTGCACCCTAGGGCTTTAATTTGCTCGAGTTTTGCCTTCATTATATGCCACTCCCCAAGATTTTTCAATGTATCATGTATCTGGTGAAATGCACTAAAAATGAAATCCCCTAAAACCAAGGTCTCTCCACAGGCGTCCACATACCTCCCTTGTGACAAGCCCAACAAGCAGCATGGAAGCCAAAGAAAGAACCATGCACGCATTAGGGCAGGTCCAATAAAGGAGACGTAACACGTGAGTGGAAGTGCTCTTCGTCAAACTAAGAGTAGTAGACAAATTGTGGGCGACAGACTATACGAGGTGAAAGCTAACGGCAAAAATAGCTCTATCCACACAAAATCACACGGTAGCACACACGCAAGGGGAGTTGAGCTGATTAAACAGCAGAGTGAGACCCACAATTTCCGTAATAGCCTAGGTTGTAATATGCCTATAGGCTCATATAACCTGAGAACGAGACCCAGAATAAATAATGAAAAAATGTGGGCTACTAGACGGGACACCACTAGGTACGATATGAACGGAAATGCATACTCGAACCCTCGTAGTAGTTACGTAAAGCCCCATCGGCATGACGGGTATAAATTGAATCACGGTCCTTCTATGTACATGCACGAAATGAGTCCACAAATGTACAACTGCGAAAGACTTAGGGCGCACTACCCTCAAAACAACCTAAAAACAGGTTATTTCGACCTAGTAAATAACAATTTGAATAGTGAAGCAGACTATCCAATGTCGAGGAATGATTCCAGATACCCACGTAATGAGGCCAGACACCAATATATGCAACGGGATTATTTTCGGTTGCAGCAAACAATAGCCCTCCTTGCAGCACAGTTTGTTCAGGGAATAGTAGACACGCTGACAATGTCTCATCTGAGAATCCCTCCGAACATAATATAGGCAACCAGGAGTTAGGGATAGTAACAAGAAAACCTACTAATTACTCTCCCAACAACCCTGGATTTTTGAAAATTAAGCTCTTAAATGCTCAATCTCTTTTTACAAAATAACTTTACTTCGCAGCTTGGCATACATGGAACGGCCAACACTGATCCTGGTAACTGAAACTTGGCTAACTAATGATATACCTAACACAAAGCCTATAATTGGTAACTATGACATCCACAGGAATGATAGAGTGGACAAAAGAGGAGGTGTGTGTCTAATGTATGCTTCTAAATCCACTGACCCCAATACCTTTACAAACCTAACTATCGACAAACTCCCAGAATCTACGTGGATAAGCATCCACACGAATGAAAATAAAATTCTAGTGGGATGTATATACAGAGCCCCCAGCAGCTCTGAAACGGTTATTGTAGAAATACTAGAGCATGTACCTACTCTGGAATTCGACTACGAAATAATTTGTGGCGACTTTAACCTCCCCAGAGTGAACTGGGATACCTGCACTGGACCTAGAATCCATGACGAGCTCCTAGAAGCTGTAGATGTAGGAGGATGGAAGCAGTGCGAACGCCTCCCAACACGACATAACAATATTCTCGACTTAGTCCTCTGCCACAAAATAGAGCCGATCTCGATAGAGGTGGGGGATAAACTCGACAGAAGTGATCACAACATACTGTACTGCATCCTACCTCTTCAACTAAAAACTAAACACACACCTAAAATTTCCCCGGTTCACTATCAATATAGGGACTGTAGAAATGCCGACTGGGAATTCCTACCAACGCTCTTGAGAAGCTCTGACTGGGATGAATACTTTAGCAATGATAACTTAGAAGTAACACTTGATACCTTCTACAAGACGATCAGTTTGGTAAGACACAATCGAACCCCTAAAGTCTGCCCTAAAGACACCAACTCTATTCATAGACCGCAAAACGCGATTAAAACTAAGGAAACTGAAAAGGAAATTTTATTGATATAAAGAATTTAGTGCATTACACCAGATACATGAAACATTGAAAAATCTTGAGGAGCGACATAAAATGAAGGCAAAACTCGAGGAAAATGAAGCCCTAGGGGGCACCTCTAAATCTCAGGAACTCTGCCAGATCTTGCAAAAACGACTAAACAAAGGTAAAGAAAATAATGTTGGCTACTTGGAGCATGACGGTATAATTTATGATGATGCCCAGATTATTTGTGAACTCCTAAGCCAATGGATCTCCAAAACACCAATGCGCATCCGTCTCTAATCCTCGACATAACCTGCAAAAATAACTACGAGTTAGGTGAAATCGACTTTAATATACAAAATATAGCATCAGCGGTAAAGACATCAAAAGCTAACGGTAGTTGTGGGATAGATGATATACCATCTGTCATATACAAAAACGGTGGTACGGATATGATAGTACTATTACTTAGAATATTCTCCCTCTCACTAGTGACTGAGACCTACCCTGAAACTTGGAAAAACACGTATATATTACCTAAGCATAACGGAGGGGCCAAAACTAGTGCATGTAATTATAGGCCTATCCATATAACACCTGTCATATCTGCTGCTGGTCGCTCCTGGATTCAACATAGAACTTGGCACCGAAGTGCAGCAGTTTGAGTTGCCACGTTCCACATAGCACACAAAGGTAGACAGGAAAATAAGAGAAGAGAATCAATAGAATTTATATAGGTATAAGAGTGAAACAGAATGAGTATTGGTAGAAAGGAATATGAAGGTTAAAGAGACTGAATACATCTGCGCCAATGAGAACGATTGTGAGCCATGTCACCTATTGTCTCCAGCCATTGATTCTTAGAGTCCCGAGGGCCCCAACCCGGAAGTCTGCATCTCCCTACCTGACTCAGTTTAACTGTCAGGGATTTCATGGATTGATGCCATGTTTTCGTTTGGCCACTACTTACTCTTTTCCAACCTGCCGGCGACCATACCTCGTTGAAAGCACCGGTTCTCGTCCGATCACCTGTCATATCACGGATCACGGAGAAAGTAATCAAAGACCAAATGCCAGACTACTTTCTAAAACACAAACTCATCAACCAGTCACAACACGGATTCCTCAAGAAAAGATCTTGCGTCACTTGCCATATAGACTTTTTTAACGAAGTCACCTATAGAAGAGATAGGAGAGAACTAGTAATTATCCTCTGTTTCGATATAAGGAAAGCCTTCCACAAAGTCCAACATAGTCTGTTAGTCAGCAGGCTATGCTCACTAGGGATACGCAACCCCCTCCACAACTGGATGAAATCATTTCTCAGTGACAGAAATCAGACAACAAAAATTAACTCGATGACCTCCAGACCTAGGCCGATTAGCAGTGGTGTCATCCAGGGGAGTGTATTGGGCCCCTTTCTTTTCATCATATACATAAACAGTATATGTGAGTGCTTTAGTACAGGGAAGCCAATACTGTATGCAGATGACTTAAAGGTGACATATACCTGCACAAACACAGATATCGGTACAACTATGAACTCCATACATGATGAATTGACTAAAATGGACATATGGCGTGACACCTGAAGACTTGAGTTTAATGTCGAAAAGTGGCTGGCTGTCCCAACCTAGAACTCGACCTAGGAATTCAGGGCCACAAAATCCCCAGACTCAAATCTATGCTAAACCTAGGACTGAAATATTCACACAATCTATCATTTACTGAGCATATCTCGAAACAAGTATCAAAATCACGCAGGCTTATTGGTTTCCTAATCAGGAACTTCTACAGAAGTGAATCCAGAATACTACTGTACACGGTTTGTGTGCGCCCACTCCTAGACTATTGTTCATTCATATTTAGTAGTATACGCATAGAAGACAAACTAAAGGTGGAAGGAGTACAGAGGTACTTCACCCTAAAAGTAGTCGGAACCGAAAACGGCACAAACTACTCTACCAGATGTGAAATTCTAGGACTAGAAACATTATGGTTAAGACGACTGCGACTAAATCTGGTACTCTTCTATAAGCTTCTTAACCACATAGTATATACCCCTACTAATTGTACTCGGTTTTCAGAAGACACTGGATATAACCTTAGACACACTAAAGGTAAAGTGACTGTAGAACAATGTAAGACAGCCACCAGGCAAAAGTTTTTCATGATTAGGTATGCCCAAATATGGAACAAACTACATGAGGAAATGCGACTAGCAAGCTCACTGGTGTCCTTTGAAAAGGCACTTAATGACACACTAAGTGAGTTCGCAAGTGATACCAGTGCTAATTCCCATGTAAGAGCTTCAGAAATTATAGGCCCATTTAATGTATGAACCAAGAGACTACACTTGTTGTTTCTTTTGCCTTTATCTATAATTTCAGACAAAAAAGCAGCAGTCATGAAAATAACACCCATACAAATAAGAGTCGATCGAATTATGTCTACCTGATACAAAGCCTGAACCATAATCAACAAACGAATGAAATATGAGAAAACAAGGTCGAGACTTACCACAACATCACATGGAAGGATATAAGTTACTTGGACATTATTTATAATCCACCAACTGGTCTCCTTTCCAAAAAAATGCGGCGATATTTTATCCACAGTGATGACGAAATACATAAATCCACATTTCCCGTTGTATACACTCAGTGGAGGTAGCAGCCAACAAAGTAATGCATTTAAAGAATATGAATACTTCCCATCATCACGACAACACTACGGAATGTGTCAAAATCGTAGAGTAATCAAACCCAACACGCGATGTAATTAACTTAATCCGAAAGGCAAACAAGTTGTAGTACATATTTGAATATTCATCCATATGACAATCATAATATCAAATCCAAATCACTACCTATACAGCGCCAAAAAACCTGGATATCTATGAAATAACGAAAATATGCTGACAGCTGCATTTCTCTCTCTCTACTTCGGCTATCTCCTACGGAAGGATGAGCCGGCTTCATGAACATCTCGAATCATCGCTGCCCAGGCGCGGCGATCTGATGAAGAGAGTTCATGAAGTTTCATGGGAATTTGGTACGAGTGATGTCCCCAGAATCGCTCGGCCTTTTGTTTGAGAGTGCAGCTGTGGCCTTTACACAACCAAGTGTGACCTACAAGGCAGTAGGAGTGGAGTAGGGAGTCCACTATCCATTGGCAGCCGGTGACCGGAGTTCGGTTCATACGCCTTTTTGAATGGGGCCAGACATCCAGGAAATCCAACAATCCCTTTGTCCATACGTCTGCCGGTGAGCTCCAGTGAGTTTCATACGCCAGTCGTTGGAGGTTTGGAATCAGAATTTAGCCATCTCCCCTAGACTGTCATCCAATAGACAGTCAACCCGGTGAAGAGCGCCGGGCATCCGCTTTCGCC
Organism: Trichobilharzia szidati; assembly: GCA_944472155.2. Classification (NCBI taxonomy): domain Eukaryota; kingdom Metazoa; phylum Platyhelminthes; class Trematoda; order Strigeidida; family Schistosomatidae; genus Trichobilharzia; species Trichobilharzia szidati. The sequence goes on from OX235279.1 coordinate 1,337,944, forward strand.
CTCTCACTTTGGTGAAAAACACCTCGGCCACGTGAAGGCAGTGAGTAGGACTTCCTCAGGAGAGGTTATGTAAGACTCCCGGTCATATGGGAGCATTTCAATAGGTGTGCGGAGGGGTGGCCAACCTGCAGCGCAAGGCACCCACCCTCGACCATTCTGAGGCTTTGAAGGCTGCATTTCTGATCCCACTGACTCATTCGATGGTAAAGTTCTGCTTCTGCATGCCTCTTCCAACATTTTGTATGGATTGGTTCGCAGTTACTCTGGTTCCAGACCGAAAAGAATCAAAAATTCACTGGTTGCTGAATTCAGATTCAGATTATAAGGATAGAAGGCTCTTGTTGCCTATGTTAATCCTCGCGATATATATCTCTGCAGAGATCCAGTTTCTCTTTGAAAGCGTTCACCGATGTAGCCGTTACTACTGAATCAGGTAAGGAGTTCCAGTCGTTGACCACTCTGTGAGAGAATCTAAACTCCAAACGTATTTTATTCGACCTTGGTTTGAGCACCTTCTTCTGGTGACCCCGTAAATGTATCCTAGAGGGAGAGAAAGGGTTTGAAAGGTCAATCTCTAAATCACCCTTGAATATACGGTAAGTCAAAATTAAGTCGCCTCTCCTCCTTCGGCATGATAATGGGAAGAGATTCAAATGCTCCATCCTCTTATCATAGGGAAGGTGTGAAATACCACTAACTAATTTTGTTCCTACCCTCTGTACTCTTTCCAGGGTATGTGCCTCCTTTTCGAAGCATGGACTCGCCGCTTGTATGCAGTACTCTAGATGAGGCCTGACATATGTCGCATAGAGTATTTGGAACATACCCTCGTCTAATCGTCTGAAAGATCTTCGAAGTGCCCATAGCATTCGAAAAGCCTTAGCTGCGGCTCGATTACAGTTTGCCGTTGTTTTTAAGTCATGGCTAACAATAATTCCTAAGTCCTTTTGTTCCCTAACATCTGGCAGTTCTGTGTCCCCCATGGAGTACGACGTGTAAGACTTCTGACCTAGGTGCATTACCGCGCTTTTCTTGGAATTAATTTCCAGACTCCAAAGGTTAGCCCATTCGGTTAATTTGTCTAGATCGTTTTGTAGTACCAACCTATCATCGCTACTATTTACGGTTTTCCATATCTTAATATCGTCCGCAAATAGTAAGGAAGATGAGGTAAGAATTTTAGGCACTTCATTTACGTATAATAAGAAGAGCAGGGGGCCAAGTACCGTTCCCTGAGGTACTCCACTTAGTACTGCTTTCCATCCTGACAGTACACCATTAACCCTTACCTTCTGCCTTCTATCCATCAGGTAGTTACTAAACCACTCGCATAAGCGTTGGTCTAATCCAAAATGTCTAAGTTTACTAAGAAGACCTAAGTGGGATACCTTATCGAATGCTTTACTAAGATCGATAAATACAACGTCCAGTAGATGGTTTTTGTCCCTGGCCTCGACCCAATCTTCCCTAGCTAACAGTAAGTTTGTCAAGCAGGATCGTCCTGGTCGGAATCCATGCTGTTCCACTGCCAGTGAGCCATGTTTTTCCGTATCAGCTAAGAGCTGGTCCCTTATGAGTTTTTCTAATACCTTTGCTATAATGCAGGTCAGACATACAGGCCGGTAGTTAGATACTAACCGTCTATTCCCATCTTTGAGGATGGGGCTTATAAAAGCATCTTTCCAGTCTCTGGGTAACCTAGCCTGGGTCAGAGACATCTGAAAAATCTCCGTAAGAGGAATGTATATTATATCCGCCAGGGAGCTTAGCAATTTAGGGTGAAGTCCGTCTGGTCCAGGTGATTTACCTGGCTTCAACTTAGACAGTAGTTTCAGAACCATTGAATCATCTACCACAATTGGGGCCATTGGCACCAGTTACCTCGCTACACCCCTGAGTGGTACGATTAGACGAAAGAACATCACAGAAATATTCGGAGGGCTCCTCAGCTTTTGTTTCGTCTGATTCTGCAGCCTCCCCTGTGTTGCTAATGAAGGACGGTATGCCACTACTAGTTTTAGTTCTGCGTTTGATATACGAGAAGTCTTTTTGGATAATGCACACAATCCAGTACTAACTGTGTCTCATACTCTATACGACTTTTGTCAATCTCATACTTGCGAAGGTTTCGAACTTTGCGGTATTCTACCCGAAACTCATCCCTCCCAGTCACAGCAAACCAGTCCCATAAGTTCTTTCGTTTTCTTAGTAACCTCCTTGTTTCATTACTGATCCAAGGTGGTTTCTGAGATAATTTTCGAGGCGTAGACCAAGGTACAAAGGGTGCAGTGACGCACTGTAGTGTATTCCTAAATCCCATCCAAGCCTCCTTGACAGTCTGGTGTGTGTTAACAGACCAGTCAGCTAGGGTTGCTGCATTTCGGATTGCAGGTATATTCGCTTTCCAAACGTTTGGGCGAGCGGCTGTTGACCTATGTAAGACGGCCTGGATCCTGAACATAAAAGTAATAACAATAGTTATTACTTTTATGTGACCACATATATGTGGTCACTACTGCCTAGCGGCGCCAGGCAGTACTTCTCTGCATGTTTAACTGGATACTAACTGCTGTGGTGAGCCTCTTGCAGATTATATTGCTTAAAACATTGTTTACAGTGAACTAACTAACGTTTTATAAGCCATTTTTATACCTTAGTGAGTAGCCCACCCAATGTAACGCAACACCCAGTTGTTACGCTTATTTTCAACAAATTCAAACAATAATAGTGCCTACGATTATGCCATATAAACTGTTTTAACTTATGCAGAGTGTACTTACGGTCAATATTCCATTATCCTCCCTTGTATATATATCTTGTGTTAGTGAAAAATTTTAAACATGTCTACTCCATGTGTGCATTATTATGATATTGATGATGTCTGTCAACTGGAGTCCCTCAAGTGCATAAAGTGGGAATATATTATTGTAAGAAGCATTTTATTGTTTTATGAGGGACTTGACTTCAAGCTTTATTTATTTTCCCAAGTATATGTAATCCATCCAACGCATACTTGGGCTTTTTTTGTTAATGCGAAGTCAATATCTCTATATTTCTTGGTGTGTTCCATTGAATCACCAGTTATCTGATTTTTCCCACAAACTAAAGATAAAATGACAGCAACCATGTTATTTAACCGTAAATCATGTAATTTAAATTATTGTTTTTGTTTTCCTTCACGTTCCCAGTGGAACATAGGACTTCAAGCTAGTCGCTTGAAGTTTCTGTAGCAGTGTTTATTTAACAGGATGGGGTTGCTAGTCCCATGCCGAACCTTTCCTCTTCACCAGAATTATTTCTGGTCTAGCGAGGTAAAGGAGTGCGTCGGCCGGGGATCGAACCTCGGACCATGTGCATGATCGGCGAGCGTCTTAACCGCTGAACCACCGACGCAATTCTTTATTATAAACGGATCATAATCATGTCATGGAACACATAAATGATCTATGACGAAGAAAACTAAAGAAAAGAACGCGTTTAACTGAGCATTTTTGATGAAAGTATAAATTATTAGGAACTGCTATTATAACCCTGTTGTCTAATATACTGATTTAATAGACATTTTTAATCATTTTATCAGTACGCTATAATCTCTATTTTTGAACATATTTTCGTTCATTTCAAAATTCATCAGTTTGATAAGAAATTATCTCATGACTATTGTATAGAAGGTAGAATAATTAACTCTGTTTTTTCTTAGTATATGAACATGACATTTAAAATTGATTATGTGGATGCAATGGATAAGAAAACAAACTACTAATAAGTAGTTAAGTTGTTTTTCCAGCAAAAAAGTGACCAGATAGAACTATTTATCAATCACTCAGAACCTTTTGTTATTATAACAATGGCACTACTACAACTAACTGACATCATGAACTGGAGTCTGCAGTTTTATTGAAGGACATTTTATCATCAAATCTACTACAGTGGCTTCATGTAGACAAACAATATACAAGAATTTTATGAGACACGGTTTCTAAGATTGTTGTGACAAACGAATTGTTCAGATAGATCCACATGGTTTTGAGATCACAGTTCCTTACCGTGTAACTCTATATTCGGGACTTAAAAAACCCCAAGTAAACCAGATAGCTTTCAAACTAGAGCAGAGGTGGTGTTATCATGGGCGTTTATTGTATGTAGATCTTGCTATTGTGAATGTATCGATTCACTTTTTAGCTGCATTTTCTGAATAATACGTTGTTAGTCTTACTTGATCTCGTTAGGTTAATATAATCTTAATGTGTTTGAGAATTGACAATACACGAAACCACTGTCTTATAGAAGCAACCTATTTTGTGATTGAAGAAATAGGAGGACAGAATAAATTCAAATCATTATATATATATATTTGAAAGTGGTATTCTAATACCTAATGAGAAAGTAAAAAGCATGAAAAAACTTCTGGACGCTTTGATTAGACACTAGTAACTAACTAGTGTGATGTGCTTGGTCATATCTTTGGTACAGACTGGATTTTATCAGTCAGTCTGCATTGTGATGGCGGGCTACCTATAATGGTGGCTCTGTTGCTAACCTGACAGACAGAATTTAGTCTTCACCAAAGATAGGACTAGGCACATCACACTAGTTAGTTACTAGCGTCTAATCAAAGTATCCAATACAGTCCTACAGGAGGTCAATCGCGAGGCTGAAAAGCTCAGTGGTAACGTCTCTGACTGCAACACTGGGTGACACGGGTTTGAATCTCAGAAGGGACATGAAATCCCCTAAGGTTGCAAACACGTCTTATTGAAGAGTGCCAACTAGCGCGAAACCGGGGGTGAAGGCTTCCTGCCTATTGTCTCCAACCATATAATATCATCAAAACTTCTGGACGGTTGAAACACAATAAAAGTCATGAAAAAATTGTCACACGAGAAAGTTATCTTTGTAAATAAGTCCGGACAGAGTAATAAGAGTAAGATGACTGAAGGCATAATTATGTATAAATTTGTCTAGTGATTTTAGATTGCAGAATTTCATGAAGGTCAAACATGTGAATAAAAAAACTCAAACTAGTAACCACGTCATGAGATACATTGAGTAACGTGAAGACTTGTCATACATACTATCACATAACCTTTGATATAGGAGGGGTAGAGCAAAGTCTAGAAATATGACCTGTCGGTTTAAAAAATATTTATTCACATTTAATATTCATTCACATATTTAATAACTATAAAGCACAAACAAAATTTAAATATGTAACTTAAATAATACTTATCCATGCCTATACAACTTGTGTGTCCTTTATTTGTATGAATAAATATGTACCCTATTATATTTTCATTACTAACTATACTTACTAATCGTATGTGTAATTTATCGAATTGATGATGCCTGTAAACTGGCATCCCTCATGTACAAAAGTGAGAATATATTATTATTAACAGACCCTACAGAAACTGCTACTTCACCGTACGATGAATTCGCACTTCCTGTTTGATAACAATGGAATACTCCATTTGTCCTGTCTAAGCTGATTTGTTTTCGGTAAAATCTGAGAATCTCTCACTTAAAAATATCATCAACGAACTACCACTCTTCTGTGGATGTACGGACAATAGTTTTATCATGTATAATAATAGACGTAGCTGGGGCAGCTGTCATAAAATATTTTCAACCTGATCCTCGAGTTCAGAGGAGCCTTTTTCAATCTGTATCCCCCCTTCGTCATCGTTGCCGACTTAAAATAGTCACCTCTCCTGATGATGCCGAATAACTGCAGGCATTATCCAATTGTAATGTTTCATTTGTACAGCACACCGTATTATCACTATCATCCTGTGCTCTACTGGTTTCACAATTTCAGTTTGTCTTCGGTTTCACGATTTGTTAATAGGAATATATTATCTAATTTCTACGGGACAATGGTTGTTTCCAGGGCAGACTTTTGCTAGTATGCAGATTCATCACGTGAATTCTATTTCATGTACGTCTCTGTACACTGCCACGAACCACTGAACCATTCTGTAGTATCCCTATACCAACTATAAACACACGCATTTTAATCTAATTTGCATACTCATATTATATGTTTACACAGACCGATTTTATATGTACTGCGTAAACATTTGTCAATTTTACTGTTGAATGTTACCTTGACACAATTTTGAAATTTGACTACGGCTATAATACACGATTACACTCTTCACAAGTGCCTTCTGGTTTTACGTTGTGGGCGTCGAGTAGCCACAACGTCCGCGCACATTGATAAACGTGAAGAAGTTCTAGGAAATACGTGTACGCTAATTTAGTCAAATAGAACACGCAACAAATTGGTGAGCCCGACGACCACTTGCTGACCCCGACGGCAACTTGTTGACCTCGACGCATCGTTACACTTGCTGGATTAATAAAACTCTAACTTCCGCGGATCTCTATATTCACTAGAAAAAGGCACAAACAGCGAAGAAAATTTTCTTTTCGACGATTCATTTGCATGAGCTGTACAATCGTAATTATAATTAACAAAGAAATCTTTGGACCAATCAAATGCTGGTAAATTTTGTCCTTGGAAAATTGTATTACATAATGTAATGTGTAAGAAGGGATGACTAATTGTAAGGTAGAAAGGAGACAGAAGTTGGCATGACGTAATAAGTGTGAGATAGTGAATAATCAATAATCTCGTGTAAAATGGACAGGAACTAGTGGAAAGGCTATAAAGTGTTTTTGTATAAAATATGTATGAAAAACAATGTTATTAATAAACAGTAATAGAGTGGTAATAAAATGTGCATGATGGGGACAAAATGATAAAATATTAATAAAATAAAATAATAATGGTAATAATAGTGAACTTACATAATAAAGGAAAGAAGCAAAATTGTGATAAGAACTTTACTCTGGCCATGGTAAGGCAAGAGAATGTATGTATCGCTTTTGTATGCAGAGGTCCGGTTTTAGATCTCGAATAGCTAATGCTTCAGCTATGTACAGATGGCGAATCCGAAGTCCCTTTGTACGATATTGAGGGACTCTGTGTAACACTGTGAAGCATTCATGTGGGGGTGCTCGATGTCCAGAGATGACAAGGTGTTCGAGGATCGAGCTGTTGCTATTCTTCTTTTCTCCTCTGGCCAACCAAGCGGGGCAGTGTTCCAGAATACGTTTTCGGACTTGACGTTGCGTACGGCCAATATACTTTGCTCCACACGAGCAAGTAAATTGATAAATACACATTGAGGTGGCCAAAAGCAGTATCTTGTCCTTAGCGTTAGACTGGATTAACTGTCTGCAGGAGAATGTGATACGTAGAGTGGCTGTTGGAAATGTCTTCTTCAGACATTTAGAAAGGCGGTTTCTGAGAATTTTCGCTGCGACATCACCTTTGAATTCTAGGTTCATGAGGAGAGTCTTCTTAGGAACCGTTGCAATGTTTGACATCGGAGGCTTCTCCTTCATGTTTTTGTCAATAAATCTTGGTGGATATCCATTCTCTAGTAGGATTTTACGTAATAAATTTAATTCATTCTCCACCATGTCTTCCGAGCAGATTTTTCTAATCCTTGAGCACAACGTACGTACCAGGTTTCTCTTTCGGATTAGTGGGACGAAGCTCTGAAAGTTGAAATTTCGTCACATACAGCAAAATTCGGCATTTTAAGTACAGTACTACCAGACGAAGTCGCCAAGCAAGTACGGCAATACATCGTTCAACCCAGCACAGAAGCTCCTTACGATAAGTTGAAGGAAGAGGTACTTCGATGCACTTCGCTTTCGGATAGGCAAGCACTCGATCGCCTTTTAAGCAATGTTGAGTTAGGTGGTAAAACCTCATCGCAACTCATGAGGCATATGCAAAGCCTAGTTGCAGGAAGAGAAATCGATGAACGTCTATTTTACCAAATCTGGCTGCAACGACTTCCTGCAAACATCCAGCAAGTTCTTGCTTTCGGAGACGACGACATTGACATAGAAAGGCTCACCGAAATCGCGGATCGCATGTACGAGAGGTCAACACCTCAATCTGTCTCTTCCACTAGCAGAATACCAGACACTCATGATAGAATACAGACTCTAGAACACAAAGTCGACACCTTACTGAGTCAGTTAGCAAAACTGACCACACGCACACAACCAAGCCGTTCTAGAAGCTCGTCTCGTCGACGTCTTTCTCGGTCCCCTAACACGTCACGACATCGCGATAATATTTGCTGGTATCACCGTAGTTATGGAAGCAGTGCACGACGGTGCCGTTCACCTTGCAACTTTCACACTAAACCAAAAGATATATCGTCTTGTGTGAAAACTTCTACTGTCGGCAACCTACGATCCAACAGTCGTTTGTTTTATGTAACAGATAAAAATACCGGCACTACATTCTTAGTCGACACAGGAGCAGAGGTGAGTGTTCTCCCTCCGTCTACACAAGAACCTCAGCATCCTGACCCAGCAGTTACGCTCCAAGCTGGTAATAAGTCCGGTATTGTTACATATGGAAGTAAAAGAATGACTTTGGATTTTGGTTTGAAGAATACCTACACTTGGTCGTTCATCATTACAGGTGTGCCTTCCTCCAATCCTCGGTATCGATTTTCTACAGCAACACAAACTGCTAGTTGATCCGATAAGCCCCAAGCTAATAGACTCGCTCAATAAAAAGTACATCGCTGGTACGATTAGCCGTGCATCATCGTTGAACTTGATGGTCACACGCACACCAGCATCTCCATATACCAATTTGGTAAATCAGTTCCCTGATCTTCTTCAACCTTCTTTTCGAGGAACAGAACCTAAGCATCACGTGGTTCATCATATTAAAACCACTGCACCACCAGTTTTTGCACGTCCCCGGCGCCTTGACCCATATAGACTTAAAATTGCGAAAACAGAGTTCGATAAAATGCTACAGCTTGGTATTATTCGACCATCCAACAGCTCTTGGTCTTCACCACTTCATACGGTACCCAAAACGTCTTCTGGTGAGATACGGCCGTGTATTGATTATCGAGCTTTAAACAAGCAAACCGTACCTGATCGATACCCAATACCACATATCCACGATTTCGCTAGCAACTTACCAGATGTTAAAGTTTTCTCTAAAATCGATCTTGTCAGAGCGTATTATCATATCCCCATCCGCCCGGATGACGTTCTGAAAACCTCCATTACCACACCATACGACTTATATGAATTCGTACGCATGCCCTGCGGACTAATGAACGCCGCTCAGACATTTCAACGCCTAATCGACCAAGTACTCCGTGGTCTCCCTTTCGTCTACGCATACATCGACGACTTACTAATTGCAAGTGCAGACGAAGCCGAGCATTTGAAACATGTGAAGACTGTTTGAAAGACTTAACCAATACGGCATGACTATCAACTTAGACAAATGCGAATTTGGTAAGACCTCACTGAAATTCCTCGGGCATTTAATCGATAGCCAAGGAATCAGACCAGTCCCTGATGACGTACAAGCTATCAAAGATTATCCGTTACCAGGTTCTTTTAAGAAATTACGGCGATTTTTGGGTCTCGTTAATTTTTACCGGCGTTTTATTCCGAACTGTGCTAAAGCTTTACAACCATTAACTGACTGCTTACGTAGAAATAGTCGGGCAAAGTTCAACAATAGCGTCCTAAGGGATGGAAACCCCAATACTTACTTTAACCCTAATCCTAACTCTAGCGAGCTTTTAACAGAATGTCAAGACAGTACTCAAAACGTGATCTGGGTGAAATTTGCTCCTTAGTTGGTGAAAAGGTTTGCTATTTGAGTTATGATAATGATGGGTGCTGTTAGTCAACGGCAAGCATGCGTTCAAGGTCATTTGAGCGTTCGCACTTCTGGGACGCTATTGTTGAACTTCGCCCATAGTCGTTTATTCCATTTGCCCACAAAAGCTGTTAAAGCATTCGAAAATGTTAAACAATTGTTAAATGACAAGACACTCTTAGTCAGACGCCAAAATGACGCCCCCTTGTCTCTCATGACAGACGCTTCAGACGTTGCCATCGGGGCAGTTTTACAACAGCAGGTACACGGCGAATGGCAACCCCTTGCATTCTTTTCGAAACGACTGAATCCTACTCAATGCCGCTATAGCACTTTTGGTAGAGAGTTATTGGTTGTTTATTTAGCAATCAAGCGCTTTCGACATATGCTGGAAGGTACAGCTTTTACTGTCTTTACAGACCATAAAGCTCTAACGAAAGCCTAATCAGCAAAACAAGATAACTACTCTCCGCGTGAACTACGACATCTCGAGTTTATATCTCAGTTCACTTCCGATCTGCGACATGTGAAGGGTAAAAACAATGAAGTGGCAGACGCTTTATCACGTATGCACATTGACGACATTGTATGCCCAGACATCGACTACGAACGTCTCTCAAACTTACAACGAGATGATGCCGAACTAAAAAAGATCATGTCTTCTAAAACAACAAAACTCGACGCATTCCTTTGGCACGACAAAAATAACCTGCGACACCTCTACGGGTAAATATCGACCTTTCGTTTCAGCAAAGTTCTATGTCGAAAACCGACCGGCCGACCGACGTGACTTTCCGAGTTTCAGGGTAGGTCTCAGTCACTAGTGAGAGGGTGAATATTCCAAGTAATAGTACTATCATATCCGTACCACCGTTTTTGTATATGACAGATGGTATATCATCTATCCCACAACTACCGTTAGCTTTTGATGTCTTTACCGCTGATGCTATATTTTGTATATTAAAGTTGATTTCACCTAACTTGTAGTTACTTTTGCAGGTTATGTCGAGGATTGGGGACGGATGCGCCTTGGTGTTATTGGAGAACCATTGGTTTAGGAGTTCACAAATAATCTGGGCATCATCATAAATTATACCTTCATGCTCCAAGTGGCCAACATTATTGTCTTTACCCTTTTTAGTCGTTTTTGCAAGATCTTGCAGAGTTCCTGAGTTTAAGAGGTGCACCCTAGGGCTTTAATTTGCTCGAGTTTTGCCTTCATTATATGCCACTCCCCAAGATTTTTCAATGTATCATGTATCTGGTGAAATGCACTAAAAATGAAATCCCCTAAAACCAAGGTCTCTCCACAGGCGTCCACATACCTCCCTTGTGACAAGCCCAACAAGCAGCATGGAAGCCAAAGAAAGAACCATGCACGCATTAGGGCAGGTCCAATAAAGGAGACCTAACACGTGAGTGGAAGTGCTCTTCGTCAAACTAAGAGTAGTAGACAAATTGTGGGCGACAGACTATACGAGGTGAAAGCTAACGGCAAAAATAGCTCTATCCACACAAAATCACACGGTAGCACACACGCAAGGGGAGTTGAGCTGATTAAACAGCAGAGTGAGACCCACAATTTCCGTAATAGCCTAGGTTGTAATATGCCTATAGGCTCATATAACCTGAGAACGAGACCCAGAATAAATAATGAAAAAATGTGGGCTACTAGACGGGACACCACTAGGTACGATATGAACGGAAATGCATACTCGAACCCTCGTAGTAGTTACGTAAAGCCCCATCGGCATAACGGGTATAAATTGAATCACGGTCCTTCTATGTACATGCACGAAATGAGTCCACAAATGTACAACTGCGAAAGACTTAGGGCGCACTACCCTCAAAACAACCTAAAAACAGGTTATTTCGACCTAGTAAATAACACTTTGAATAGTGAAGCAGACTATCCAATGTCGAGGAATGATTCCAGATACCCACGTAATGAGGCCAGACACCAATATATGCAACGGGATTATTTTCGGTTGCAGCAAACAATAGCCCTCCTTGCAGCACAGTTTGTTCAGGGAATAGTAGACACGCTGACAATGTCTCATCTGAGAATGAAGTGGCTGACGCTTTATCACGTATGCACATTGACGACATTGTATGCGCGCGCTCCTTGAATACGACGTGACTTTTCCTCTCTAACCGGAAAATACCTATTTTGTGAATTATCCGCTTGGGAAACCTGATCATCCTAGCCGGTGAATTAAATTCAACCATTACTTACATATCGAATCTCTGTGTGGTAAGTCCAGCTGTCTCGAACTACTGCCAAAGCTTCAGGTGCTATTTTTGTAGCAGCATCTTCCCCACTCGTTCAGATAAACAAGACTTGTTGGTCTACCACGTGATTGCTGTGAAGCCGATCATCCAGAAAGTACTAGGTAAAGTCGAAAACCTTTTCTTTTCCTTGTCTTGTACTTTTTCAGTCTTAATCTTTTTCTTGTGGGTAGATACTGTTGCACTTTTATTCTTATACAGCATAAGTTTTAGCGATAGTTAATATGCTTGTAGAAAGTAACCTTAAAAATGGCACCAAAACACCTTACTCTGTAGTCACAAGGGCTTCAGCCAGAGAAGGCAAAAACGCAGGGACACCAACCCCTAATTGCATACCCATCCTAAAGACCCGTGTAGGACTCGTCTGTCCGGATACTATGCCTGCAGTGCCACAGTCTAGTACTGAAACGGCTCAGGCAATACTAGTAGGACAGGATACTACTACACCTGCACCAACTAAAAGCCAATGTGTGAAGTATAACAAACCTAAAAGGAAACGCTCAAGACGTCATAAGACCTCGAAGGCGTCACCAAGTAAGGGAGAC